>VYZS01077668.1:12730-31874 GCA_013400695.1 Neodrepanis coruscans | reverse complement strand
TAAAACCACGACAAAAACTCATTAAAGGCCATAAACAAATGAAAATAACATCCAGAGCAAAAGAAGATGTAAAATGCAACTGTAATATGCTTCTTTTCCCAAAAAATCTTCATGCACATTTTGACAGCAAACATAGTAGAATGTTATTCTAAAATTCCAATATAAATGTCATTATTTAATAAATAGTCTTATACTTAATGTCACCTATCTTATAATATCCAAAAATACCTTGTAAATGAACATAGCTCAAACTATGCTGAAAACACTGCTGTAGGCAGAATAAGAACAGGGCATTAACACTTTTAGCACTCAGAATTTGTTAAGGTTTTCAATAGCACGCCATAAAAAAAGAATACCCCCCAAAAAAAAACCCAACCCAACCCAAACCAAGCAAAACCAAACCAAACAAAAACACATAAACTGAGAATATTGTTTTAATTAATCATTGTTAATTACTTGTTATAAACATTTTTATAAAACTATCTGATAGAAAATGTGATCTCCATCTCTAATCACTATTTTAAATGGGCTAAAGCTCTGTTCAGAATATATTTTCAAAAATCAATAAGCTTCATCTAAAAGTAGAGTAAGAGTTGAAGAACAGGTTCATTCATTGCTTCCTGGGCAGGAAGAAATAGGATTCAAATTACTATCATTAAAAATCTCTTCTTATGGTCATTCTGAAGCTGAAAAGAAATTACTCTTTCAAGATATTTGCTCTCTGTTTCCATTTTCAAATAAATTTTGAGGGAGATAGAAAGGTTTTGTGGAAAAATAATAAGCTTCAAAGAGCTAAAAGATATATTATCATAAAAAATTCAGGAGTATTCTTTTCCTCATAAGAAGACTGAACACGGATGACAGTTGTAAAAGAGTCGTAGGAAGGCCATTAGTGACCTGGAAAAGAACTCGGTTATTGGCAAATGTGGCATAAATATATCTATGAATATATATATATCTGTGTGTGTGTGTGTGTGTGTATGTGTGTGTGTGTGTAGTGTGTGTGTGTGGCATACATGTGGTGTTTGTGTGTGTATATCAGTTCATAAGAGATATACAAATGTGTTGTGGACATGTAAGCCTACTGTGAGGGGAATGTTAAGACTCAGAAATCAGACAAGTTTAAACTAAAAATATTAAATTAACTAATTAATAATTAATTAATTAATTGATAGTGTTTCACTGACACAGAAAGTATGTTACATGTTTGGACTCACACTATAGAGATGATGCTGCATAGCTAGCACTGATATGTACAGTCCTTGAAGGTATTTGGTTGCCACAACAGCCATATCATTACATAGGTAAGTAAATTAATATTTTTTTATATATTTTGATGGTAAATTAATATTAACTATATCCAAGTTTATATGGTTCTAATTAACAGGTAGTACAGGCACCTACATTGGCAACAAAAGGAGAGACAAATGAACGTGTTTTTTCACAATGCTGTTCTTCCTTTTCCATGTAAGTAAAACAAAGACTTTCCTGTTTCACTGTGAAAAGAATCAAATACAGTATATATGAAAACATGCACAAATATTTGAGTCATCTTGTATTTCACGTCTTAATGCGTTACCATTTCAATNGTGTGTGTGTGTGGCATACATGTGGTGTTTGTGTGTGTATATCAGTTCATAAGAGATATACAAATGTGTTGTGGACATGTAAGCCTACTGTGAGGGGAATGTTAAGACTCAGAAATCAGACAAGTTTAAACTAAAAATATTAAATTAACTAATTAATAATTAATTAATTAATTGATAGTGTTTCACTAACACAGAAAGTATGTTACATGTTTGGACTCACACTATAGAGATGATGCTGCATAGCTAGCACTGATATGTACAGTCCTTGAAGGTATTTGGTTGCCACAACAGCCATATCATTACATAGGTAAGTAAATTAATATTTTTTTATATATTTTGATGGTAAATTAATATTAACTATATCCAAGTTTATATGGTTCTAATTAACAGGTAGTACAGGCACCTACATTGGCAACAAAAGGAGAGACAAATGAACGTGTTTTTTCACAATGCTGTTCTTCCTTTTCCATGTAAGTAAAACAAAGACTTTCCTGTTTCACTGTGAAAAGAATCAAATACAGTATATATGAAAACATGCACAAATATTTGAGTCATCTTGTATTTCACGTCTTAATGCGTTACCATTTCAATGATACAAACCCCTGACCACCTCTTGGATAACTTCATGAAAATTGTCTATGAGATATTCCCAGGATATGGAAACTTTGTCAAAATAATATCACAAAAGAATGAGGATACAGCCCAAAAGTCACAGAAATAAGAGGAAGTGTAGATGAAAGAAGCAAAAAAACCCAAGCAAACAAACCATAGCCGCAAATACTACTGCCTGGTTTAATACACTGGCTAACATGCTGTGATGACTCCAAAGTCCAAGATACTGGGACATTTGTACGTACTGAATTCTACAGAACTACATCAGGTTCAACCAAAGACGACTCCTATCAGCCAGATCCAGATCAATATTCCTTCTCTTTAGGTTCAACACTAAAAGTTAGATTTGCTTCACCTACCAGATCTCTAAATAAGTTAAATTTTCTTCATTTCCAGCCTTAATATCTGTAGAAATTCTGAAGTCAAAAAAACCCAAGTTTAACTAATTAATTAAACTTTTAGGTAAACATTTAGGTCACTAAAAATCTGTGCTATGCTAAAATTTGTATGTAGCTATTTATTTCAGGTAGTTTGATTGCTACTAGACATTATGCCGTTGATTTTGTTTTCTTCTGACCTGACACACACCTCTTTTTTTCTGACCTGACACATATCTTCAGTTTTGTGGACCTGTGTGTAAGCTGATTGTGCCTTGCTAGAGATAGGTACAAAAAGGTCTTATCTTTAACAAACACATTTTATGACAAAAAAACCATAGATATTTTAACAACAAAATAAAAGACCTCTTCCACAACCTCCCTCCTCCTCACAAAGTGTTAAAACTTTAAAAAACAATGACACTCAAAACAAAACACAACATTAGAAATAGGGAATAGGCTAAGAGTTCTTTGGTGATTTCATGTGAAGAAAGGCAAAGTTTCAAGTCTCCAGCCTGATAAATGAAAGTTTGGCAAATATAACAGTCCCATTTAGTGTCTTCCTTAGAGCTGTGTTTCTTTATATAAAGAAATATAAATTGAATTAGGCAAGTTTCTTATAGCCTTCATGATAAAAAAGTTATTTAACTCTGGATTCAGTCTTAGAGGGGCCAAATACATATTTATATCCATAAATTACCGGCAGGATGGAATACTGAAAAAAAAAAAAAAAAAGAGATTCCCAATGAATTGGGCACAAAGTTGGAATGTAAAAGGGAACACGTAAGGGAGGTATTCTGGGGTAGTCAGATGGGTTTGAAGCCAGGACTCTACTGTGTAATTTTAACTGAAATGTTTCTATAAGTGTCTGAAATAATATATTTGTAAAGAAAACCCTTACTAAGGGCTTACTAAGGGCTCTAAATCGTTTTCTTTTTTTTTTCAGACAGATAAATTTGGCAATTTTCTGATGGCCTATATGTAAGAATATGAATAATCATGTGTTATAGCATAAAACCACTGATTTACACCTAATGCTGGTTCCCAAGTTCCTCCTATACTTGCTGTCTTAAAGAAAAACACCTGTAAGATATGTACGTAATCCCTCAAGCTGGGCACGCATGTTATATGTGAAGCACTATTTATTTTACCTCCAAATGAACAAAGCAGAAAAGGAGGAATATATCAAGACATAATGTAACGAAGATCTCCCAGGACTGAAGATGTATTTGGGCAAATTTTCCAGCTATTTTGACATATAAGAACTTTCAGTGTGAAGTGGAAGTCATTTCTGTGTCAGTTCCAGGATCAAAAAGAAAATAAAAGAAGAATATAATTTCATACCCAGTTTTAATATAAATTCAGTGTTCTAGAAAACCATTAATGCAGAAAATGAGCTTTTTACTGACAGGGAACAGTAAGTCTACATTGCTGTGCATAGAAAAAGGACAAAGATTTGGAAACAGCAGTCAGGCAGGGCAACAACTCTATGACTAAGTGACACCGTTAGAGAGTACACATGAAAGAAGAGAAGACAATTACTGGCAATGACCAGGGTCAGCCAACAGCCTCGTGATTGCCAGCCATGTCCTTAGTGACAATTCAGGTCTGACATAAGGCCAGGAGGCCAAGTCAGTGAGGCCAGCTCAGGGACAGTGGGGCGCGATGCCATGCATAGTCATAGCAGCCACAAAACTCGCACGTGTACATAGGTCAAGGGCCTGAGCTTAATACCTCTTCCAAGAAAAGAGGAAAGTGACCATAGGAGAGGCTCCCACTACACGGTCTTACAGCTTATGTTTTCAGAGCATTTTGATGTCAGGTCACAGAGCTGAGAAAAATCACAGCTGACTTAGTACACAGACAGCCAAACCCCTAGGAATTGGGGTAAGAGGCTGCAGAGCCTATTAGTTACCTCAGTATCCTGGTACCTGCAGCAGTCGATTTTTTTTTTTTCCAGCAAAGAGGAGTTTAAATGTTGTGAGAATTTAAATTCTCGGCCTTAGGAGAAGACAGGACATTGCCTAAAGGTTTCCAGCAGTTTTTCCTTTGATTTGGCTACAGTTAGTACTGAACATCCTTTTCAGTTTTAGTAAGTCCTGAGATTGAAGGATATAAAAAATACAAAAATAACAACATAAATATAGCACTATATTTTTTACATTGAAGAATTTTTTACTTTACAGATGGGTAGATGTTCAAATGTGATATAGGAAACCTCTTTATTTCCATATTCCTGTACCATTTTAAAAGAGGATCTTCCTAAAGCTGAAGCTTAGGAAGTAATGATTTTTAAGCTTTGGGAGCTGGGAAGGGGACAACAAATTTCTACAGCACACAGAGATATGTTTCCTCAAATGTCTAGCAGTTCATCTGGAGTATGACTAATATAAGACGTCAGATTACTTTTCAGTTCAGTGAGATTTTTTTCTTCCTGCTAGGCTTATTTGGATACTATGCAGTTTTGCTTTTCATCACTACAGAGCTCTTCTATGTCACCTGGCCTGTAAGTTTTATTATTCCTACCACATAGCTTTCTACTGTAAGAATATTGAGTCTGAGCACTACCATATGCATTTCAAATCTGCACATTGTAAAGCTCATTTGCAGAATATATTTGATCCATTTAGACAAGAAGCGATTCTCTAGTGTTTCTTCCCCTCCACAGTAATCTGCAGACAGGTTTAATGAGTACTGTGTACCACAGTATTTTGAAATAATAAACTTTTAAAAAATAAGGCCTGCCACACTGTTTGAAAGCATTGTTTCTATTACTGTGAAACTGTTCTGCAATGATCTAATGTCAGATCACTAACAGGTGCACAAATTATGGAAAGATGAGTTACCTGTTTTAAACCATCTTTTGCTAATAAAATACCCAGATGGCTTCAAAGCCTCACTTTTACATATGGCACCTAACAACATAAGGAATAAAGCCATTGAACTCAATCCATTTGAATTAACACTGATCAAAGTAATGAAAACAAACATTTGTTTTTCCATGTTAAAAAATTCCAACATAGTAAAAACTGGTCAAAATATAATTAGAATTGTTTGGAGAGCTACTTTTTTTCCATTTTTTTTTTTTTTCTTATTCCAGAACTTGCTCCACTGTCGGGATATGAAAACTGTTTTGGTAGAAAAGAAGGTCCACTTTATTTCCATAGATTATATCCAGAATCGTACTGCTAAATTCATGAACAAAAGACAACAAAACCACTTTTAATTTCCTACTCCTGTAATCACCTCTGAAAAAGCAGATTAGGAACATTTTGCATTTGCAAATTTAATGCAAATGTGTTAGCTGCAGAAGAAACAGTGCACTAGAGAATCAGACCTATCATCCACAGAAGGGATCTTCAGTTACTGCTCAACATTACAGAACTCCATCAAGGAAGGAAGGACTTTTTTTCTCCATTTAAAACAACCTAAAACACATAACTCATGAGAAAAAATCTTAGATATAGAACCATTCTTTGGTAGGTTGCTGACCATTTAAGAGATCATTAGAAATTCGGCTATTTCAGTTGAATATCTCCCTGCTAAGCTAAATGCCCCCCATTACCATAATCAATTTAGAGAAACTCTCTTGAATTTTAAAATGGTATAGCTTATGCTTAGTTTTATGTTCAGTGTTGTAACTAGAAGCTTGAAAACTACAGAAGAATTTCCAATAGTGCATTTGTGAACTTCTTGAGTTCTGAGTTTCTGGGAACACAAGATGCTTTTCCAGAGCTCTTCAGATATTTTTTCCCAGTACAAAGCAAAGTTGTCCCAATTGCAGTTAAAGTGGCTCTGATACATTTTCTTCTGCTGACTGGTTTCCTAGCTTTCCCTGATCTACTGCTTTTACAGTGAAAGGTTCACCATGCTTGCAAGTTTAGGATTGATGATGTGCGTGGCATCAAGACTGAGATTTATATTAATCACCACCAAAAAAAAATATATTTGGCAGCCTCCTGTGTTTTCTCCTACCCTGTCCCCATGATCTCTTTTCATCCCTCCGGACTTCTCAGTCCCTGTCCCAGCCATGCTCCAACAGCATCACAGGACCAATCCTGGACATCCTTGGCCTGTCTCCGTCTCCATGGAGATACCCAATGCCCTCAGCTGGTGCCTGCAAGAGAGCAGAGACTCCCAGCCAGAGCCCATCCCACTGCCTTTTGCTTTTGACAGTGGGACCCATTTTGGCCAAAAGCCCTGCCCTGACACGTCATTGGAAGGTCATTTGGCCCTAAGCACCTGATTCATGAGGCCCACCAGCCCTCACAGTGCCCTGACACAGGACAGCGAGCTTTAGATTTACCCAATAGTGTTCAGACCAGAGGGGACTGATATTTGAGTTCCTTATGCATATTCTGTTTGGTAACTAAATATACATCATAGTTTGTGTTATGACCTAAATAACTGCTTGCAATATACACCTTTTGCATGTATAGTATTTTGTCGTTGTTTTCAACATGAAGCTATACTAACCTGTTTGGATTTCAAGTGTCTTGTTGGAGTTCCTTTGACTGGGCTGTGTTAGGCGCATTTCCTCATCCTTGTCTTTCAAGGGATGTAAAGCTGGCACCGAAGAATATCAAAAGAGTTGGTTGGTTATATTTTATTTTATCACTTATGAGACAGCTGGTGCTGTTCACGGGTTAGCCATATTGCATCCTAAATTAGATAACAATTCTAAACACAGAGTCATAGAATGTCCTGAGTTGGAACAGACCCACAAGGATCATCAACTCCAATCAGTTCCTGGATCTGCACATGACAAACCGAAAAATCACGCCGTGAATCAATCAGATTATTGACAGTCAATGTTCGTAGGATTAAATGGAGTTTTCTTAACTTTCTTTTTTTCAGAGTAAGTAATTAGTTTTACATACGTGCTTTAGGATTATTGACTTAGTCACGCATACGCACATATGCACATGAAGACAGGAGCAATAAATCCCACCAGGTGTGTCATAGTATTGTTAGTATCCTATTCTCAGTTATTACTCCAGACTTTTGTGATCAAAATTGTCAGGAGGAGCACTTACCTTTTGAATCAAATTTCCTATGATCATAGGTAGAAGGCACAGTCCTGAAGCATGACTTAGATGTGGGTGCTCTCTAAAGACCCAGAAGAAACAAGTTTTATTTTTAAGATTCAGAATTTCCTCAGAGAAATTGCCAATATGACATATTTTTCCACTCTAGTCACTTTCTCACTGTTTGTCTAGCTAGTTCAACCTGATTCTTCACAATTCTGGACAATACATCACAAGGATCCTTGAACCTGTGGAAAAAATCTCATGTGGGACAGAGTAGGGAAAGTATGGACGCTGAATTTGAGATTTTGAGTTGAGTTAGAAGTCCTGGTGGCCAAATTAAAAAATCATATGAACATTTTCCTTAAAGATAAGGACTTTCAGACTGAGACTGCGTTCTAACCTAGGGACTTCTCTGATGGGAAGCCTGCTTTAATCAACTCCAATGAAGATAATTCCTAATCAGTTTAAGAACAACAAACCCCCCCAAAACAACAAAATAAATCTTGCTTAAAATGCTACAGTATCATCACATGAGTTTTTTCTTTACTTTTCTTATTTAGAAAACTCTAAGTGTAACTGGGAAAGATAGTCATGACTGATATTTTAAAGCTGATTAGTTATTTCATACCAGCAGTTATTAGTTTCAAAGAAAAATATTTCCAAATTGATTAGACTGTTTTGAAATTGTTAGTCAGCATGCCTAGAACCCTGTGGTGTTGCTATGACAGCCACTTTAAAGCCAAGGAAAGATTTATTTGCTATATGCTTGAAAAGGTCAGAGAGAAAAGTACTTACACAAGGACAATGCACACAGTTTTTATAAACACAACAAGGTAGTAAGTTCAAATATTTGCCCAAACAGAAATAACTTTTGCCTGTCATCTTTAAAATGACCTTCCGATTAAAAGAGCATACCAAAGTATTTCTGATTAATGTGAAGAGGCAGTAATTCAGTTTTTCACATAGACCAGTGAGACTGGACATGTTTCACTCAGATTGGTTTGATAAATATTTTATATATCAGTTTTCTACTTCTATTGAATTGAAGTGTAATCATCACATAATACTTTCTTTACTGTCAAGGAACAAAACAAAGAAGATATTTATATTTGATTACTTATTTCTGGAGTAGATAATTTATTCATCATCATCACTTCATTACTTTACTTGTCTTCAAGAGAAATTTTAGTTGATGTAATCTGACAGAACCATTATGATGAATCGACAATCCTGGCAATTTGAAAACAATAATCCTTAATGTTGACTAGTAGAACATATCACTTTTTCTTATCTTTCATAGAGCAAAACCAAACTAAAAATCAACCTAATACACACACACAAAAAAAATCCCTCTCAACTTCTCACTAGTTTACAGAGAGATTTCAACATATAATGATTATACTGGGTCTAGCTGGAATAGATGTAACTTTCTTCATAATTTTTAACATCAGGCTGAGACTGTCTGCTTTCCAGGTAAACTTGAGTTCCCTCTTTTTTTCAGACAAGGGTTAAAGAGCAAGAGAGATGTCTCCTTTACCTGAACAGAGGACTGGGAAAAGGTGCCATAAGGGAGAAACAATTCCTGGTCTTCTGTTGGGGATTTCCTCACTATAAATCTTACTCAAGTACCCAACTCTTTGCTGAAAAACTACTTTTTCTGTTAAGAAAATCTGAGCCTTTAGCTGTTGTGGAGAAGTTAAATACAATCTTTCTCTTAAGAGAAGGAGATTTTTTTCTCTCAGTGACACAAATTATATTAATAATAACTGAAGTCTCCCTATTCCCAAATATTCTGATTTAGGGGAGAATTGATACTTGAAATAAAGGAGTTTTTTGCAGGCTGCTGGGAGTCCATGCTAAATGCAGACAATGTTTCTCAGAGCAGTTGTTAACTTGTGTGCTATGATAATAAATGAATTTCTCTTCAAATACGTGTAAGTGATTCTTATAGGAATTATTTTACTTTTCCCTGACAGTTCATTTGAAATCCATCCTTTGTGAAGGTTTCTTTTTTTTTTTTTTTTTTTGAGAAGTTAACAGAAATTAATTCCATTTTGGCCCTCTGTTTAGAACAGGCCTATATATATGTGTTTCATTAAGTTTGAAAACAAAAGTGAATCATCCATTTGTATCTTTGCAACAGGATCTTGACAGTTGGAAATACATTGCGTGTTTATCTGCAACTGTTGTGAGATGGGAAAATGTTTTCATTTTAAAACAGTTTTGTCCTTTGGACACTTTTTCCTTGTGTTTCCTAGCAAAGTGGACAGATCCCAATGCCTTGTGGACATGGATCCAGGCTGTGGGGAGCACGAGCCCGTCAGCACAGCTCAGCCCACGCCTCCGCGAAGCACACCATACAGGCACAGAGCCACCCCAACTAGTCTCCTGCATGGGCCCAGGCCACGAGGGCCGTGGGCTGACTGGTCCAGCTCAGCCTGCGGCCCCGTGAAGCACACTGGGCAGGGATGGAGCTGTCCCCCTGCCTACTCTCCTGAAACCCTGCAGGAGACCACCACCGCCGCTGCTCGGGCTGCAGCTCTTGGCCCGTCCAGGGCTGGAGGGTGGCAGCGAAGGCTGCCAAGCGGCGAT
Source organism: Neodrepanis coruscans (assembly GCA_013400695.1). Classification (NCBI taxonomy): domain Eukaryota; kingdom Metazoa; phylum Chordata; class Aves; order Passeriformes; family Philepittidae; genus Neodrepanis; species Neodrepanis coruscans. The sequence continues at coordinate 21,674 of VYZS01077668.1, read as the reverse complement.
GTGAGCCCTGCGCTACTTGGCCCAGAGCCTAGGAAGTGAGGCTGCACCAGGGCACAGAGCAGCCCCCACCGGTCCTGGCAGTGTGGTTTTCCCCCTCAGACTGGTGGCAGCGGGGTGGCGGTGGCTGTTGAGCAGCGATCCCAGAGCACTGGCGGTGGCGGCGGCAACTGCCCCTGGCAGCTCTGCTGGCCCCTGCCCACGCACATGCCTGCCCCTCCCCTGGTCCTGGTGGTGTGCCTGTCAGCACAGCAGGCACGGCACTGGCCACCTGGACCGATGGCTGGTGTTGCGCAGCACTGGCAGCAGGGGTATAGTGGCGGCAGCCCTTGAGGTGGGCAGGGCGGCCCTTGCAGCAACAGCGGCCAGTGTGTGGGGTGAGGTCAGCCCCTGGGCTGGTGCCACCGTGTGGAGCAGACCCAGAGTGGCAGAGTACGTTGCTGCTGGTGGCCCAGGGCCCTTAAGTTGCCCCACGGTGTTGGCAGGGCGGCAGCAGTGGCCCCGCCTCCTGGCAAGCTGCAAGCCATGAGACATTTTGGCAGGAAATGTTGCCTCATGGTGAAGTCTTGGGGAGGAGGCAGCGCCCAGCACCATCACCCAATGAAGAGGTGGCCTGCCCCAGCAGGGTGCCCCAAGAAAACACGAGAACGGGCACCCTATAAAAGCAGCAGGCATGGAAGTCCTGCCTCCTTTTGCGGTGTGATTTTCATCCCAGCTCCATCTCAGCTCTGCTCCCTTGCTCTTTCGTCTCTCTCCCTCAGCCCCAGGCAGCAGCGTGGCTGGATCCACAGTGAAGACAGTGCAGCACTTAGAACCACACAGCTTCCAGCAGTGGTATCTCTTCCCTTGGGGTCCCCCTAGGTTTCCTATTACTCTCTTTATTTTCCAGTATCTCCGGAGTGGGACCAACAGCATCCATGGGCCAGCCTTCCTTCCTTCCCTTTCTCCACCAGCCCAGCAGCCAGCCCGGAGGAGCATAGTTTCTTCTCTTTTTGCATTTTATTGTTGGGTTTACTGTTTTCTAAAATTTTTTTGGTTATTCTTACTCTATTTGATCTCTCGGCACTTGATAATGCCCCCTAGTGTCCAAACCAGGACAGCTACCTTCCTGCATAGGGAGGGTACACCAGTACTTGTAGCAAATAGCAAGTCAGGCACTTTCATTACAGGCTGTAAAACATTTACTTTCATAGAAGCAGATGAAATATGAGCTACCAGCTGCAAGAATAATTTTGATATGTTCGATAAAATAAATTATGAAATGATGCAAGCAACATTTTGTTCATTAACAAGTGCAAATATGACCAGATGTGTCTGGAACAGATTGTGGGTGCCAAAAATGGCAATAGCAAATAAAAAAAAAAAAAAAAAAAAAAAAAAAAAGAAAGTACAGTTTGAATGAGCTAATCACTGGCAAGTTTTTCTCTATCCAACTCTATGTGTCTATCTATCGGGGTACTCAGAGTACCTGAAAGCCTGTGAGGGAGACATCATGACCTTCAGCAAGGAGGTAAGACCTTCACTATTACTTCTACAGAACTGAAGGAGCAGAAGAGAGACCAGGGGAACCCCATGACCCTGCCTAGGACTATATATAAATCACACTGATTCATCCTGCTTCTCTCTGGGACCATGTCATCTATCCCACAAAAGAGGGAATTCTGTAATTTGTAAAATTGCATAAATCTGTGATTAAAGTCTTTTTGCATCCAAACGCCTTTAGCCTTCAAACTGTCATTAGGTCTTAATCTGTGTTAGACTGTGTGCCTAGATATTACTCTCATGAAGCAATATGTTTTCCAATAAAACATCTGCTTTTCAGTTAGAAATGTGAAAGTTTGCATAATTAAACCACTTGCTTAATAATTTAATGAGATCACTTCATATCATGTTAAAAAAAAGCCTGGCAAACTGTCCCATTAAGTACTTCACTAATGAAAATCTGTAAGCCTTTAGTTTTAAAGAAGTATTTACATTCATGCTCAGCCTAGATTACAATGAAGAGAACAAACAATGTTCCAGATTGCAGACAATAAACAACTCCTTAATTTGACTTAATGAAGCATGTTTTTAATTCAGTTGAGTATATGTTTAAATTTTTATTTGTGAGTATATTTGCCCTAGGAATACAACATGACATTTTCATTATTTCATTGTCTACTTTTGCGCATATGTGCATGAGACCCATCATCGGTGACCCAGCAGGATGGCTGTGGATGGCATCCAGTCATCTGAAATATGCTTGAGCCAGATATGGAAAATGTTTAATTCAACGTGGCTTTTGAAGCCAGCTGACTGATGGGATTGTGTATTCACATAAAATTCACTTTCTGTTATCTGATAGCTGCATTTTCATTGATGGCTTCAGAATCAGTTTCAGGTAAGTACACAATTCACCCAAACATATTATTACCATGTGTGAAAGTGATAGTTAACAAATCTGCATTGTCACTAAGGGCATCTTTCAAATAGATGATGCCTATTGGATAACGAATAATGATAAGAATAACCACCCCACAAATCAAAACAAAACCAGGACTGTGTTGTACAATGAGATTTTGCATTTCCAAAGGGTATGTGTGATTTCTTATGTAAATCCTATTTTCTCTCCTATTTTCATACCAAAAGAATCAATATATAAAATATTTTTTTTCCTTTTCAAGTTTCTTATTTTTGAGCCATTTCAAGGCCTTACAGATAGTTCTTTGGTTTTAGTAAAGCAAATAAATATAACTAATTGCAAAATTTTTGTTCTCCCTTTAGTGTGTTAGGTCAACAGACATCTGAAATTATTTTTAAGATGAGAGGTAGGGAAAAAATATTTCATTTTATATACGCATACTCGAAGGAAAATGAAACACACTATGATATCAGTTAAGGCTAAATGTTTGTTTGTCATGTTAGTTCATCATTATTTAACTACATACTCATCAACAAATCCCTAGAGGTTTGAAATCCTTATTTAAGGTATTTAAATGAAATTTTACTCATAAACAAAAGTATCATGAAACCTTAAATATGCCATCATAGAAGTCTAGGTGTAAAAAGAACAGGTTCATAAATATCTAAGAACAACATATGTCAAGAAATATGTTCTGAATGAGAATGTGTGATTTTGGTATATTTTATATTCTGCAATAAATAAATACAGTTAAGATTTCTCTTTTTTCATTTTCAGTTAAGTAGATATTTAGTAAAGTAAAAATGGTCCTAAGAATCAAAGCTTTCTAGTGGAACACAATAATACTTACATTTATCTTAAGCTGATTTTTAGTAAGAGATATATATGTGTTTGGAATGTGTTATAATTATAAAAGTCAAATGAAGGTAACCTCTAGAGTTGATATGAAGGGTCAAGGAGAAAGCAAGGTAAAATGATATAATTAATTTAATATATATTTAAATGCCAGTGACTTAGGAAGAATTAGAAACACCCGAAGCCATGAGTTTAAGAATATTCCTTTTAAAGCAAGTATAATTCAAAATATGATTTGGTAATAGACTAGATTCTGTGATGATGCATTCATCACACCACTGAACTGATTATTCACACACAATTAGATTTAGTTAGGGTAGAGACTCTTACAGACACTTTAATCATTTGCTTCATGAATTGAAAAGGGGTGTGCATTTGATTTACTGTCATCTGGGTGGGGGATAAAGATCAGCTAGTTGATAAATGTTGCAAATGAATTTGCTGATCGAAGCAATCCTTTCATTTGTTTTGCACAATAATTAAAGATTAATTAAATCAGACATGCCTCTAATGAAAGACTCTTACCTGCAGTTATCCTCATCCAACTGGAAAATACAAAACATGAATATGAAAATTCTTCAAAGAATGAGGGCTTGGATATACAGAAAAGAGAATATTTGTATTGTTCTGCAACTATTGATGCAAGCAATGTACAACATTTACATTCTGCCTATTTAGAACAATAATTGCTTTTGGACCAGAGATAAGGCAACATTAAATAATGAACATGCAATCAATATAAAACTTACAGATATGTTTTTGGGTTTTTTTTTAATTGTAAATGAATTCTATGTTTGACAGAGGTAAGTACGGACTTTAAAGAAAAACTTCTAGACTTACTAATGGTGCAGAACAAGATCTATTTCAAGTGGTTCACAACAGTCAAGAAGGCATGCTTGTTTGTAATGATCAATACGCTAAAGTAATCTTCAGGAAAAAATAACAATCTTGTAATAATGAACTCGGTTTGCTCAAATATATGTCTCTGTATGTAGGATCTTCCAATTAATGTGAGAATTAATTGTCTGTATTAATTGTGTGTATGTCTTTGTATATATGTAGAACACTGATTGTTGTAGCACCTCCAATATGTCCATATAACCTTTTTGTATTGTTCTGCAAGGATGTATCTTTTATACTCCATGGTATCTTCACTGACATGAATAGCACCAGTTTAAAACACATATTTCAGGGATTTTAAGGAAGATGTGGAAAAAACCAATCTGAAATTCAGCAAGTAAAAGAGACATGTGAGATAAAAAAATGGAAAATGGAATAGTTATCTAATATATACTTTGGACCCGTATTTCAGTTGGAGTGCCTTGCCTTACTAGGTGATGGTCAATGTGAGTGAAAGAATAGTTAATTTTAAACCTAATCTTAAGATGGTTAAAACTATGTGATATGACTTCAATCATAGTGGTTTTATTGAGAACAGAAATTGATGAAAAATTAATAATTTGAAATTAGAGTTATTTTGTAAATTTTGTTCAGAGAGATTTGTTTGGAAGCTTGAAAATATCCTTGAATTTTTAAGCAAAGTTATTTTGTAAATTTTGTTCAGAGAGATTTGTTTGGAAGCTTGAAAATATCATTGAATTTTTAAGCAAAATTGGGATGCAAGAAAAGAATGCAGCTCCTCATAAATTGTCAGTTTGACTGACACCTGAAAGTGTGTGGCTGTTTACCAGCCTCTAATAACTGTCGTATCTGTGTATCATGGCAAAATGATAAATCAAAGACATTAGAAGTCTTTGAAAGAGCTTTATATTTTTGCAATGTGAAATTGAAATTGTGCAATGTGAAATGTTTAAATTTTCCAAATATGAAGGTCATTGTGCTGTATTTCACCTTTTTTTCTTCCCCTATGATTCTTACAGATCAGTTATATTTAAAAGCCTAGTGTTTCTCTTAAAGCTGTGAACCTGTAATTTTCCGTGGCAGTAATCCTTAACTGCCTTGATTATGTTTTAGTCTAATATGGACTTCCTAAAACTTACATTAGCTGACTGTGAGTAAACAAGATATTTCAGTCACTGGGCATTGAATACTTTCATTTAAGGCATGCAGTGACAGAACAAGGGAGAATGGCTTCAAACTGAGAGTTGGCTTGGGTTAAGTATTATAAAGAAATTGTTTACTGTGAGGTTGGTGAGGTGCTGGAAAATGTTGACCAGATTGGTTGTGGATGTCCCATCCCTGGAGGTGTTCAAGGCCAGGCTGGATGAGACTTTAAGCAACCTGGTTCAATGGAAGATGTCCCTGTCCATGGCAGGAGGACTTGGAATTAGATGATCTTTAAGATTCCTTTCAACCCAGACATTCTATGATTCAGTGTGCGGAGTTTTATTTAGCTCTACATTGTATATAATGCTTTGAAAAATTATGAAAAGAAAAAGAATAATCTCATAAAATGCTAATTCTGCCTTTCTTCAACTACTCTGAGATATATAACTATATATATATATATCAAAATATATATTTATGTATGTGCATGAACATAAATGCAGATCCAGAGCTAGAGAAAGTTGAGGGGGTTCTTCAGCAAAAATTAAAAACAAAAATTAGAATGCTGTTAAAGCAATGTTAATGGTGTTGAGTATCATCAATTTTTTTATCAAATCTTTATGTCCCTGAAAGCAATCAGAAGTGCTGCAGAATTGTGGTGGAAAAGTAGTTCTTGTGAAGACTTGACAATGTAACTAGTATGTTTTTAAAAAGACAGAGGAAAGCACTTTCATCCTGACAATGTAGACTTCCCTGAAAACAGCTTACAAGGGAAGCACTATCAATGGTATGAATCAATACAAAGAAAAATCAATAGGGAACAAGAGACATTGACCTTGCATTATAAACCTCTTTTTCTTGTGTCCAATATTAATTGATCTTATAGTACCTATTTAGGAACACAAATTTTAAACACCTGTAGCAAAAAATGTCAGCCTTGCTTTCAAAATTTTAAAAATGCAAAATCGTAGTTCATAGCATAAGGAATTGCAGTGTGTCCTAGCTCATAGCAGAAAGACACGGTTCAGTTTTGCAGATATCTTGCACCTGTTCTGAATTAGAAGTCTGATTGTGTCAAATAAAGCACACAGGTGATGCAGAAGAATAAGTAGCTAGATACCTTTTGCCATAAAATTACATAATCTATTGTTTATGTTGTCGTCCTACATAATTTTTTTATTGTTTTCAATGCTATTTAAACCAAATGATCCTTAATAGAACTAGAAATAGGATCCTATTCTATCTACACAATTTTAAAGCATAAAAAAGAGATATATTAAACAAGAAAAAAGACTTGACTATAGTACAATTTTAATTAGTCAATTAAACTAAACAATTAACAAGCCTATTTCTAGTTTCTCAATATATTAAGTGCTATTAAAAAAATTTGAAGGCAAGTACAGATCCAAGCAAATAACCATTTGAAGGTACTTTTAAAAGATCAGTTCATAAGAGAAAAAAACACTGAAATACTGCTATAAAGTAAATATTAAGGAAAAGGTTAAGTATCAAACTTTTAATGTAATGTGTTTTTTTTTTAAAAAAAAAGCTTTCATCATTTGATTTTCAAGAAAAGTTATCCTGGAAAATTAGGTTTCACAGAGTGTCAGAAATGTTTGTTTACTTATTGAAATAAGACTCATGTCCTCTAAAATTTTACTACTGAGTAGCATCATATTTCTGTAAATCACGCCATGTTTAAGGATCTGAAGAATATTTAATGAATATTTAAAAAAAAACCCTCTCTGTGCTTCTCAATATGCTTATATGACCTTCTAACTCCTATTAAAAAAAATTGTCTTGAAACTAGTTCACTAGATACCCTTTAGTTTTAAGTTTTTACTAAAGGGTCCTCTTTTTTTGGCCCTTTCTTAGCTTTTAAAGAAGTGACACAGAATAATCATATATCCCATGTGGAAGGTATGTAGGTCCTTCCTTTGATGGAGGACCTGCATAGATTTCATTAAATAAAATAGTCCTCTTGCAGCTCTTTCTCACAGCTGTACCTGGCCAGCAGATCAGGAGTGTGCAAGGGCAATGTGAATCATCCTCACATAATCCTAAATCTATTTTTAACTGCACTTTTACTAGACAGAATGCTGTTCATCATACATTTATGGTTTCTTTTTTCATTTTGAGAAGCACACTTAATTCAGGAGGCAGGGGGAACAACACTAGTGTTTCTGTAGACTTGGCTGATATGATTCTGAGAGCATCAACAGATGAGATTGACAGCTAAAAGAGAAAAAACTGTTCTTTATTGTTAGTGAAGTTAATAGTTCTTTTTCCAGTCAAAAGAAAATCTGAAACCAAAAATTAACATGGCATGAGACAATTGTTGGATGTTTCTAAGGTTAAATGGATTGAATAAAAAGACATGATTTTGGTTCAAATGCATAAACAAGAAATTTTTAGGAAATTCCTGAAAAAAAAATGCTTAAGAATATTAATTAACTTTAATTAACTGCTTTAATTCTCCAAAGAATTGAAAATAACACACATCAAGTCTAAAAGTTGCTATGTTATTATATCTCTAAATATTGACACATTCTTTGAGCAACTAAATCATAATATAATCTAGTATCATCATTCAGATTGGAAATGATCTCAGGATAACTCTAGTCTAGAGTTCATTCTGTTCAGAGTAGGGTCAGATCTCAGTTCAGAGCTTTATCCAGTTGGGTCTTAGAGCCTCCAAGGATTGGAGCAGCCGTCCACACAGGGAAATTTCCCTCTTATATCCACTGTGTATCTCCCGTCTAAAAAATAGTTCTTGTGCAACCCTGTGAAAAGGCTGACATTGATTTCTCAATATCCTCTACACAGGCTTTGGGGCAGATGTTCATTTCTCCTGAACCTGTCTCTTCTCCAGGCTAAACAAGCTCAGCTCCCTCAGCTTCTCCTCTCAAGGTAAGTATTACACTACCAATTCGTGGTGGCCCTCTACCTAGTTCACTCCAGTTTATTAATGTCTAGTGGCTATAGGGGACACAAAATTAAAAAAAATTCTCATACTGTATTACTCATGCTACATTCAGTATGCCTGCAAGCAGGGAAATATGTGACTTTTCCTGACTGTCTCATAAAATATCTTGCTAGAATCACAAGAGTAGGCCTAACAGCAGATCTAGAATAATCTCCATCTATTATATCACTTATTACATATACTTTTGCTGCTTGCTGTAAAAAATTTTATATAGAATGGGCCTCAGACACCTCAAAATACATGTATTAAATATCCATAATGCTTATGTATTCTTTTCTTGAAATCAAAGTTTTATGAAACTTAGCCCACGTTTGGTTTCGCATATATGAAATTCAGATCAGGGCCATTAATGGTGGAATATTTCCAAACTAATTTTGAGTAAACTCATTGACAATGCACAATTTTGCATCTGAATCATGTGGAACATTAATTCTCACATGGCTTCATCTGAAAACAAGTGAAACTACCACTTTGAGTAAGTATTTCTTTGAGTAGCTAAGATCATATGAGCTTACTAGCACAAAGCAAAACTTGACAGGGAAAAATTGTGTATGTGTCATGGTATTACCACTAGGAGGAGTGGTACGGACAGGAGAGACCCAATAGAAGCAACACACACCAAAAAAAACCAAATAACAAGGTTTATTTTACACACACAGAAAACCATCAATAAAGCACAAAGGCAGAAAAATTAAGCT
>VYZS01077666.1:10132-25641 GCA_013400695.1 Neodrepanis coruscans | reverse complement strand
CACAGGGAAATTTAAAGTTAGCAGCCTTATCTTACTGCAGTCCCTTCTGTCTAATGTAATGTGCATTAAGAGCCACAATAAAAGGGAACTATAACATAAAAGACATTGAAAATTCTGTATTGCAAGATGTGTTCTGGGCTTCGCTCTTTACATGCCATATACAACTTCTATTTCATGCAGGTACAACATCACTAATTTAAAGTCTGGCTGTAGTACATAAAAGCTAGTATTAATTATGTTCCAAATACAGGGAAAGGAAGATTGCTCAGCCCCATCTAGTTTCAATACATTGTATTGATTTCTGAAAATACCTTCTGTTGCTTATATTGGAGAAAACTAGCTTAAGCAAGAATACTTGGCATTTAGAAAGACATTTTTGGTTTGGTCTGACCCATGAGAATATTCTGTCTCCTGAAATTATGTACGGTAAAACTTGCAGAGACAGTTTATGAAACAGAAATAAAGCTGTCAGTCACAGTATCTTGGCTGGAAAAGAAAGTGCCTTAGAGGCAAAGCTTGAGTCACTGCATTTACATCAAGTTTCTGGGATTGTGGTTCAGAGAAAGGAAAGTCAAGCGTGATATGTGCTTATATCTGCCTTTGCAATACAGAATAATTACTAGATAAAGAAACCTTCAGTGTTTTAAATTGAGGAGTGACAAATACCTATATGGGATACACCTGAGGGTACAATGATTAAAAAGAAACCAGAAAGTCTTGCAGTCGAAAGTTTCCTCAATATTCAATAAGAAACCAATGAGCACAACTTTCCAGATTCAGGTGTCTAATTTACATTGCACACTTTCAACTATAGGACTGCATTTTGGATGCACAGTTAAGTTTATTTTGCTTTTATTCATCTTCATATATTTGCTGGTTTTGTTGTTTGGGCTGTGTGTGTTTGGTTTGGTTTTACTTGTTTAGTATTTTTAAATAAAACAATCTTTTATTCCCCCATAGGATCACTTTAGGTATGAGAAAAAGACAGATCTCTGTGTATTCACTCTGGGTATTTCTTGACCCTTGACCTCATGTTATTGACTCATTGACAGTGTCAATACATGTATTTAGCCAAGAACCAACTTCTTCCTCTTTCTCAAAAACCCATTAGTTGTGGAGAGATTATTTCTCCCTTATCACTGGTTTGGTTCCTTTTGACAGGTACAAATCCAGCCAACACAGATACCCAAGAAGCTGGCAAAATATACTGCATTTTGTCATCCTCCCTCACTTCAGTAACACTTAAAACAGTCTCAGTTCATTTAGACTGTATCAGACCAAACCAAAGAGTTTGAATTTAAAAAAAGATTTTTTTTAACCTGACACTTCCAGAAAGTTATTTGCCATTTCAAAAAAAATTAGACTGCAAAAAGCAAAGGAAGATTTACTCAATAAAATCTCAATTCCAAGCTAAAAACTGACAAATTTTCATGTGGACTGTGTGTGCAATATTAATTGTCAGTCTGCGCCCAGAGTTTCTAGTTGTGCTTGTGTATCAATAAGGTGAACACACACCATGCTACATGGAGGAGCAATTCTGAAACACATGAGAAAATAAGATTAGATTCAATTCTTCATCTCTCAAGTATCTTACCATAATTGAAGCTATTTCCTCAGGGTTGTCACCATCCAAATCAAATTTGAAAGTAACCATTTTCCGATTGTGTGTCTCTAGCTGGCATTCCACTACCCGATCACCTTTGTTTGAAACCTAAAGCAAAGAAAGCAGTTCTTCAAACCAAAAGCATGAGAATAGAAGACCTTTCCTTTAAGGTTCCCTGAAACAACCCAACACATTCTCTCTTTCCAGTCTAATAAACAGTGCCATCAACAGCACTGTTTTTGTCTGAGGATATATCAAATATTCTGGAATGGTCTATGAAATCACTGGTACCTAAGCAAGCCAATTTTGCCAGATCTAATTGTCTAAAAAGCCCTTAATAGACAACATTTGGAACACTGACTCCAGAAGAAAAAGAAATACATTGAATAGCTTGTGTGCTTAGGTAGCAGAGACTGAGGAATGAGACCGAACAAGACACATACTCCTCACAGGAAATAATTTTAGAGGCTCACTACAGAACTGTCACTAAAATGAAATACTCACATTTAGAATTCTCAGTTTTGGCCTAGCAGTCTTCTCATGGCGAGAGCGACTGCGGACAGACCTCCGCAAATGACGTTTCGTTGTCCTCCCTTCGTGCCTTCCACTAGAAGTCGGGACATTCTCATTGCCATCACTCAATCCTGAAGCAACATCAGAATGTGCGCTAAAAACAAAGGCAACTTTACATTAGTATCCAGGCATTCCATAACTGCAACAATTTAACCTACCAGATGATATTCTCTCCTGCATAGCAGTAGATAGATGTGTGTTTATCACAGAGTAGAGAAAAAGTCCTGCCAATACTTAGAATTTCTATTCAAGCAACTCCAACACCAATTATTTCACTACACCTATTGCAAACTGCGTTGTAGAAATCTATCTTCAAGTATGTTTTCAAGCTATTTGGAGTTTGAATCCTATTTAAGTGAGAAAAGGACTGAAAAACATGCCCTATGATCCATTTGACATGCCAAAAATGGACTACAAGTTAAACCACTATATATAATCCTATTTATCCCCTCGATACCCAGCCATAAATGAAAACTTACTCCGCCCTCTCGTAACAATATTTTTCCTCTAGCAAGTTTATTTCCTCACATCCTAAAGAGCATCCTTAGTCAAAAAAAACAGCCCTGGTGAAATAATACACCTTCAGATCACCCATGGAAGCATAATCTAACATGTGAAATTGAAATTCAGTTTGGTGAAAAGAAAGCAATGCTTACCTATCCATAGAGGAAGCCAAGGGGGTGGACTGCGCAGGCTGTGTTGCAGGAAGAGTCTCTGAAGGAGCAGCCTGTGAGACTCCCTGAGTACCCTGTGGATAGAAACCTACATCAAGACCCCCCAAGAATACAGTTCCTCTTCAAGTAACCCAGTAGTCTCCAGTGTTTCCTTGCAAACCAGTTGTAAAGCTAAAAGCTCTGCCCTTTTTGAACTTTAAACAGCTAGCACCCAGGGAGCTGCAATTTACAAGATTCTAGAGCAAACTGCAGTGAAGCAAAACATCATCTGGGCAGGGGTGAGAAGAGGAAATCAGCCACCCTTTCCACTGCTATATGTAACTACTGTTTGCCATGCAGTCACAATCTTACTAACAGAATGTGCAAAAGGCAAGCCAATGCAGAACACAAAGACAATTCAAATCCTCCAAGAATTCAGCAAGAACAAGGCTTCAGGGAGTAGGCATAATGAGATTCTCAAAGGCTATCATTTGCAGCTTGTCTTTGATATCGCAAAACATTATATAGTACTAGCAAGAAGTGAAGTGTTAACTGCTTTTTGCCTGCAGGATGGCACACTCACTTCCCAACAGAACAACCAGTGGCAACAAGGTCCCCACATTGGCATGACATTCTGCTGTAAGAAAAAGGTTGTTTGAAATATTAATTTCCAACTGTAAACAAGCACAGAAGGGATTAGTTCCCCACACGCATACACTATTGCATGATGCAGACATCCTAAACACATTGTTACATTATACTCTATGTATTTACCTCCAAAACTGCCTGCTGTGAGGAGGCAGATGAGGCCTGTTGTGCTAAACTCACTGGAGGCTGGGGTGCTTGAACCTGTCCTCCCAGGCTGCCCATGGAAACTAAAACATTCTGTTCCCCATACGGCTGCACACCAGGAGCCAGATAGCCTGTCTGGGCCATCGCATCCGTGGGTAAGGGAGGGGACAGCACGGCAGAAGGAATGCTAGCAGAGGACACAGCAGAGGAAGGTGCAACATTCGAGTCCCCTGGGTATTGAGATGGCAGCCGAGGTGGGAAGCCCTGTAACAGAAACGGTATAGTCAAGTCAGTGAATGTCAGAGATAATTAGGAAACATGACAGTAAAAAAACAAATGTCAGTTCCAGGGGCATGTTCCAACCTTCTGTACTAATTCAAGCACTCCCAATATCTTCCCAAAGAAGCAGAGCAACCTGCTCATGCAGTCAGCTTGTGAGTCAAAATGCTTGAACAAGCAAATTCCCACTCATAGTTCCAAGTCTTCAGCAAAACCATCTTCATCTCCCAACTCTCACAGCTGCCTATGTAGCTTATAATTTTAAAGCCTGAGACCTGAAATGAGTTTGAGGGATTTTCAGGCTGAACAACTGCTGCTCAGATGTTATACAACTGCTGCTGATTCTTGAGACTAATAGCAAAAACATGCTTGTGTTCTTCCTGTCCTCTCATGATGATCCAACCCAGGAACAAGGAAAACTTTTGTCACTACTAAGGTTGCCATTTTTACAGTAATCACACAAAGTAGTTCAAGCAGTCTGTGCTCACTAGTCAAGCAGTTCATGACTAGCATCAGGTAGTTATGTCACATTAAGATCCATGCTTCCTGACTGACGTCTAGAAATTCCACGTCTCACCCCTCCCCAGACATGGGATGAAATACTGCCATTGTTGAATATGTTGCCCCTTTGATTTTCTTTCCAGCACACATTTCCAATTTCTAAAGTTACAATGTTTTGATCCTTTTTTCCCCCCCAAAGTTGACAGATCTCTTGGACATAGAGCTGTCCTCTTTCACATAGTGGTTGAACAAAGTCTTGCACTGTGATTCTGTCATTTTTGACAAATTCCAGTGCCAAATACGAAAAGCTTGAAACAAAAAGTCATTGGATATCCTTATATCTCTCCTCCTTAAAATGTTGAGGTTTTTTTTTTACAACACAACAGAATTTATCTCGGTGATTTAATGGCTCTCTTAGGAGAAGTGAGTTGGCCAGGGCACACAGTTTAGATCTGATACCTTAGACGAGCGGGTAAAAATGTGGAGAAGAGGTCTGCTGGCTTGCAACAATACCTGGTAAAGAGCATCTCCAGCAGGAAGTGAAGCTTCAGCGGCTTGTCCAATGCTGACTGGCAATCCCACGGACTGGACAGCCGGCTGCAGGAGCTGTGGGAGAACCTGGCTGGGCAACTGAGCCACAGGCTGCATCATTGTGGGAAGCTGGCTAGGGACAACAGTTGATCCTACAGGAACAGCAGTTGCCGCAGCAGACGTTGCCAGTGTGAGCAGTGGCTGATTCATGCCAGCTGCCATCGAAATGGGCAATGACTGGAAACCTGGCTGAGCCACCGTCACATGAGGAGCTGCTACAGGCAACTGAGAGACTGGGAAATGGGGAACCACGGAAGTTGGCAAGGCCTGTCCCATGGGTAGGAAATGAGAGCCAATAGGGACTGATGGGGCAACTGAAGGCTGAGGGAGAGAAGGTGCTGCAACAGGTAACTGAGGCTCGCCTTGGATGATCGACACTGGTTGGGAAACAGGAAGCTGGGGAGGTAAAGAAAATAGAGATAGAATTTTTTTTAAAGCAGGGTTGCAGAAAGCAGAGCTTTTACACATTAGTCAAAGCATTATTCAAGTTACAGCACTTTGTTAAAGTGGGTGGGTAGCACAGTTGGCAGAGCAGCTGGGAAGCTGGCTGGAATTCCAAATGGTCCTTACTTTGCAACACTTCCCTTTAGCAACACAACAGGCTCTTGAAAGACCCACAGAGGGTAAAAGAGCAACATTCGAATATCCTGAAGCACTGATTTGTGCATAAACAGAATCAAATTCCCCTTAAACTCTGTCCTCAGACTCAAGCCTGCCTTCTTACAGGAAAGAAGTGCAAATCTGTCAGCTTTGGCAAACAAGAACAAAAATCCACTGTGCCAGGATTCAGTGAATGGCAGGGGATATGTCAAAGCTAGCAAACAATGCAACTGGAAAGGCAGTTTAGATGAACAAGCAACAAAAAAATAATTTTAAAAACAAAATTAAGGCTCACACATTCAACAGAGATATGAGCCAAAAAGAAGCAATATTCAGTAACAGAAGGTTCTTGACCAGGGAGCAGAGGAGAAGAGCTGAGTAAGAAAGACGACAGAGTGAAGAAAGGAGTCCTATGGTTCACTACCTAAATGAGTATGTTTTACACATATGATGTTGCAGAAGATATGACCATGTTGCAGATCAATGAATAGTTCCTGAAAATCTATTTACAATATACCATTCATCAATATGCCTCATGTTATTTTTGCCAACTTACAGATGTTTGTGCATGGAAGTGATATCCCTCCCTCAAATTACTCATGACTGCCACACATGAAAGGGTTTCCAAAACATTTTCCACGAAAATTGGCAATTGTAGTACAATAAGAACACTATTGTATGGATGAATGTTTTGGAACTATTAGAAAAAGTGACAAAAGTGAAAGTATCAGTATGTTGAATTCACCAGCTGTGAAGAAAAAAATATCTTCTGCTAGAAAGAAATTTGTTTACCTGTGTCCCAGCTGCTGCCTGAGGCATTGGCATAACCTGTGAAGTTTGAGTTTGAGAGACAGTTTGTGCAGGAGTTGTGCCAGCAGAAACTGATGGCTGCTGCAGCTGGTATTGTCCAGGCTGTTGGGAAGAGGCTGGCTGCTGTGCACTCTGCAGTAGAAAAGAGGCAGATGTATTTCCTTCCTATAGAAGCTTTTAAAGCATATCCTATTTAAATTCTACTTTTTACTCTCTTCCAAGTGACATCAGTGGTTCTCCAGACCACACTGAGTCAATAAATCTTTAGCAATTACTTATTAGAATCACCAATACAACTATGTAAAAGAATTATTTCACCTATGAAAACAAGAATGAAGATCATATAAAGGAAGAAAAGGCATTAAGACAAGAGAACATAGCAGAAGATAGAATTCCTAGTTAGGAGAAGTCATGAGAATGAACTTTGACTGTCTAGACAGTTTAACATACAAATCGTGACATGTGTCCCTTTGAAGAGGGCCACCACTGCAAGCTCAGGTGGAAGTTGGCAAAGATAGGCATGGGAAAACAAGCATTAACATGATTTTAAAAACAAATTTCAGAAAGTCAATGTATAGCTCATAGTCCATTAGACCGGGTGAGAACTAGAGGATTCCTTTGCTTTTGTGCAGAACTGTGCATTGAAGGGTGACAGTAGTCATTGCTCTTAGAAGAGTCATCAAAATCCTATACTAGGAGTATTTTAGTCCTGGGTCTAGGAACTGTGATTTTACCTGCTGAGTGTGTTGAGTAGGCTGGGATGGCACCGATGCACTGCTCGAGGCTGACTGGCCTTGCACCTGTGTCTGGAGGAGGCAAAAAAAAAAGAATTAGCTTAAAAAGACTCTATGGTTTCTGCCACAGGCTGTTAAAATAATTTCTGCCTGGAATGATATGGTTGAAATAGGTTTCTATCTGTTCTTGTGGACAAACAGTCCTTCTGGCCAAATTCCACTATGACAACCAGAACAAAGCAGAGCAATCTGGAAGAGTTCCAAACTTCATTTTAAGTCTTACAAAATAACCGATATAGAAAGTCTTTTCAACCCCTCAACATGGCACAGATCAGCCTACCAGCTTCTTCTTCCACTGGTGATGCTTTAAGAGCAGGATGCCTTAGTAGAGGCATTAAGTTCTGTCTTTACATGTGCTCTACAGAGAGTCAGGTGGAGCAATAAAAAGAGGATATATGGAAATAGAACTATCCATTAAAAAACCACCAAGCACACAGATATACAGAATTCCAGATCAATTACAACGCACTCCGTACACATACATGTAATTAGTTTCCTTTGAGAGTTATGTCAAAATACAGGCTAGTAATCATTCCCAGAATAACTATCATTCAAAAGATACCAAGAATCAGATATTGAGGAATATAGGATTCCACATTCTAGCTAAGACAGAATTTTTGAATAAGCAATGAAAAAAATGGATGAGTGGCATACAAATGAATGTGAAAGATGCAGAGGAAAATGGAATGGATTTTCATTATTATTTTTTTGGCTGAAATTTTTTGATCAGATCTCAGGATTTGCGTTATTGTTACTGTGACAACTATATTTTGTTGTAAGCTCTTCAGAGATAACTAGACAAAGACCTCCAGATGAGTTCCCTGAGCATACACCACTTCGGTGAACTGCCTTTGTAAGAAATATATCTGGTACACATGTATCATATCAGAAATATCTACTAAAATTCCTTAATGCTGTGATTATTCAGCTTGCAGAAGCTGATTAGGAACAAGTTTATTAGAAATACATACTATTTTAATTATGGAAACTTTGGGGAAAGCAGACTGCCAATGAAGAGAACCATTTTTTTCTTTGCTGTTTTAGAAGCTTGAGGCCCTTCGTGGCTAAGATGTAAAACTGTGTTATATCCTACTGCTATAACATCTGTTTATATTGACTTAGTTTGGGTTTCAAATTCTAATCTTTTAATTAGAAAAAAGATCCCAGAATTTACATTCCATAAACAATCTCTTTTTGTTTTCCCGATGTATTTTACATCCTTCAGAATTCACTTCCTGAAGTTTAACGAAGGTTTATGGAGAAAAAAAATCTCCATCTAGTTTCCAAACTTGCAGCAGATTCACTCCACAAGTTCTCCTACAGCACAGCAATTGCTAAATATTAGACTAGTAGTTAAAGCTGCTTCAGCTTTAATAAAACACTTTTATTATCCCAAACAGAAAGCCTTAATACTTAGTTATTCATCTTAGCACAGAAAACAAATTATTCTCCTTCGCACAAATCCCAAAGTTGCTAATACTCCAAGAACTAAAACATCAGGACCCTTAATTCCAAGAGCAAAAGAGGTAAGAGAGAAGTCTACTTAAAGTAAATCTTCTCTTTTCACAAAAAGTTCTGAGGATTTTCAGATTACAAGTGCAGACACAATGTATACACATGCACACCTCACAGTCACAGTGTACAAAAAAGTGACCATTGCAAGTGCAAATACCACATACACTGATAAAATACCTCCAAACTAAGCTTCAGGTCTCAAATTTTGCTGATTAAGAAATTTAGGCTTATAAGGGGGCAATACCTATTAGCAACAATTGTTTGTGCCATTAATTAACTACTCAGCCTGTTTGGTTTCTTCAATGACCCCGCAAACACATTTCAAATTCATGTACACACACATAGTACAGCTCCTTCCATTCCTCTCTTCCCACTTTCTTCCGCCAAGTCTAGAAAAAACTCTTGCATTTTGGACAGTCAACAAAATAACCTTGTTGTCTAATGAAACATTATTCATATGAAAGTTCAACTTCACATAGCCATTTTAATGAGAAAGTGTTAAGTAGCAACAAAAACACAGAGCAAGTTTTACTATCACTGCTGATTCCAACTGTGGAAAAGACACATTTCATTGAAAACACTGTTTAAAATCCAGTTTGGTCCTCTAGCTATCTTTCACAAGAACTAGTTCCAGGAGGAACACTGACCATTTTTGACTCTCAACAGAGGTCCTACCAATATGTCAGTCAAATCTGAACATAAACCAAATGGTTGCCAATGCCTCATTATTTTATTGCAACCTGGTAAGTTAAAGAGATCTAGTATAGACTTGGTGGAAAGACATCCCCATGAACACTAATACTTAGAACTACAAGGAGTAAATCTAAAAGTAAGGCCCCCTTATTAAGTGCAAGGTATGACTTATAAAAAGCAGAGAAATTCTGGAAGGGTTTGCTCCTGTAACCTGAGGATAGGATGCAGGTGGTCCTGATGAAAGCGAGGTGGACAAGGCCTGCTGAGTTGAGGCTCCCTGGGGGAAGCAGATGAAGAGCTGCGACTCTTGGAACACCTTCTGAGGCAGCTGAACAATGGGCAATGAGAAGTCTGAACTGAAAGCAGAAGATGACCCCCCTGTAGGGGGAGGAGACTGGAAATCACCAGTGTCAGAGGAAGTCAGCTGTGAGGAATCACTGGAGTATTCTGGGCTTCCTTCTGGCCAGCTCCGCCTGGCAGAGCCCCCTCTGGGACCTGCTAACCCAGCACCAAGATAGTTACACTGCTCCTCTGTCACAGGCTGAAGCCGACCGTGTGACCCTATGCCTTGAGTGGATTCCTCTTGACTGGTCTCCATAGAGCCCCGGCGACTTCTGTAGACCCTCTGGGGTAAAACTGGCCCTTCTGCCAAGGCAGAAGTCGGTGTGTGCACATGGAACTCAAAGACACAGCTTGCTCTGCCATCACCACTGTGAGAGAGCACAGCCGGGGCAGAGTGTGGAACAAATACCTGGTGGAACGTCATCTGAGCAGGGTCTGCACTCAGAGGAGCTGAAACACTGGATAATGGAGAAAGGGGACCCATCCCAGAATCCAGCCTCAGGTTCTGAACATGTCTTGCCAGGTATGTTTGCCCCGACTGAAAATCGAACACAGAGCTTTGTGGAGCACCACCTTGCCCATGGTTTGACTCAGAGACCTGCTTCAAATGCTGTTCAGTTGCGTGAGAGTTATAAGCTACTTGATCATACTGCTCCGATACCTGTGATGGATAGTGCATGCCCACCAAATATACAGCTTCTGGATGCATTCTGTAGTGAGCATCCTCTGGAGGTGCTGGTCCAGATCTATAGTCACTGTGGACAGGAGCTGGCTCAAATACAGGATTAACTTGCACATGGAGAGGCTCTCCAGCGACTCTCTGAGCTGCTGTGCCCAGCATAACGAATGCCTCTGGGGTCCAATTGGTGGGACTACCACCAGGTGGAACTAAACTCTGGCCAGTCTTCAGCAATGGCTGGAAGTGGCAAGTTTGGGCTTCCAAAAATGAAGTGCTCTTGCGCCGCTGAGCAATTGCCACCTTCGGCGGGCAGACAGGTGGTGGTGAGAAAGACACCGGCCGTTCATGAACGGTTGGGAAAAATATCTGTGAATCTGGGAACGTTGGTGTTCCCCCACGTGGATGCTGAGGCTGTATTGACATGAACAAGACAGGTAATTCATACATTAAAAGTGAAAGCACATCAACATGCACAGTTCACTAGTTCTGTGAAGTAACTTTATAGAATTCCTACTCAATTCATGGTCAAAAACATACAATACTTAGGAAATTTAGGTGAGTTGTAAATATCCATTAAATACATCCGTGGCAGGCATAGATACAAAAGGGAACATTTGCTTGTGTTAGAGCTGCTTTTCCAGTTCAATTCCAGTAATTCACAAAAAGAAACCAGTTTTGCTTCTGACAACAGAATGAGATTTATTGTCACAGCCTACCCATTGTGATCAGTGCTTGAAATCTAATCAAACCCCTGAGGTCACTGCCATATGTGGAATACGAAACACAGAACTTGAGAGGAGCAACAATGCAGAGCCTCTAATTTGCACTTAGAAGATAAAATGACATTAAAACTTGGTATTCTCCAACACAAAAAACACAGCGCTAGCAGCCTGCTCGTTATTCAGAGAGCTAAAAAGAAACCTTTCATGAGATAAAACGGAACCATTCCAGCACACAAGTGAAAAAAAACTATGATAAAATTGAAGAGTTTGTAGGGGGTTTTTTTGATCCATTTAAACACTTTTGATCACACCTTTTCACACAGAAAGTTAATACTCATTTGAACAAACCTAACTCATGCCTGGACAATAAAACATTAACAGCTGAGTCTCAGGCAATTCTACTCCATCTCATGTAGTGCTTTAGATGAGGCTCCTCTTATTTAAGATTCATAGGAAAGATTTCACTCAAGAGTTCTATGTAAGAATACCAAACAATTCAATAATTTTGATTTTTTTTTTCATGTCTGCCTACAGCAAGCTAAGAGAAAGTACTCTCTACCCTAAAATTGTAGGAGTCAGTAGCAAATATACCGTCCAAGATAGATGGCATTTATGACCTTTTCAGTTTGCTGTTTCCACATTGTTTTCTTTCTCTCCAGCCCTTTTGTCCAGAAAAGCAGCAGCAAATTTCCATAATGACCAATACTAACATGAAGGTCCTACAAGATGAAGTACACTTCTTACGTTCTGAAAACTGGTTCCACTTCATTTACACAAAAATGGTTCTCAAAACTTTTGTGTAAATTGAAGCTCAAAATTGAAAAGAAACTACCTCCTGTATTGTAAGCCATCTTGCACCTGACTTTCTGAGAAAAATAAAACTACAGCTTCTTCCCATCAAGAAGCAGTTGAAGTGGCATTTCTGATTAAAACTTACAGAAAAATTGTCAAAAGTATACATAATCTAAATTTATAATATCACTATCACAGCCAAATCTTTCAGAATAACCAGCCACAGCAACTAAGATTTAAAGCTAGATGTTCTGTGCAGAACTTAATCATATTCAATGTTTAATTAGAAGTTGAAAAATAAAAAGCTGGTCTTCTGAATTACAGTGATAATAATTAGTCTTTACCTTCTGTAGTACAACTGGGTAGTTTACATTTATACTATCCCAAAATACAGAAAGCAAATGGGTCAGCCACTGTTTGATAACGCTTAAGTGTACTGCTTCACAAAAGAGAAAAAATTAAAAATGAACATTCCAGCAGCACAACATAAGGAATTGACTCTTCATTTTCTCATTTTAAAAATGCCCAAAGGCCAGGATGTATTTAATGATGACTTATCTTATTGTGCCAGGAGGCAAATGGTAACACATACAGGACTGACAGAGAGGGAGGGCAGGCTGGAGCGTCGATGCTTGCGTGGAGAGGCAGAGTGCATGGGCAGGACACTTTCCAGGGCTTTAGAAAGCTTTTCTGCAAAGGTTTCTTCAGGGACAGTCCGAAGGTAGAAAGGAGAAAGAGGTGCAGACAGCGCTGGTGGTGGGGTGCAAGGAGCACTGAGAGGGATGCAGGACATACAGGGAAGAGCAGGAAGGTGGGGAACACAAACTGACATGCTACGACCACGTTGAGGCTAAAGGAGGAAAAAAAAAGTTAAGAATTGAACACTTGAAAAAAAAAAATAACCAAACCAGCAAAATCTATAATGAGGTAGAAAAGAAATGAAGACACAAAATGAGAGGCCCAGTACTGACTAATGTGTGATACAACAAGATATGAGAATGCTGAATGAATGCCAACACACACTGAGAACAGGCTGCGTGCACCTCTGAGGACCTAAGTTTGTCTTAGGTTACTGAGCAATGTGGGAAGTTGCCTAAAATCTTCACAAGAAACATGTGAAAGGCAGAACAGAAAGAGTATTTTCTCCAGCCCACACTGTGTGTACTCAAAGCATCTGGTAATCTGACAAATTAAAAAAAAAAAAACAAAACTAAACAGATACTGCTGAGCTTTCAAATATTCAGTAGTTTAGAGGGTGGGTGTGTGTTTACAGTTATCACCTAACCCAGTTCCTCTACTGGGCAGTCCCTCTGNGTTAAATACACATCTTCATCTAATCAAAGGAAGGAGTAGTTATATATCATTTCTGACTAATTTATTGAAATTATTCAGAAACATCTACGCTGATGAAGCCTACTTAACTGTCTTTTTTGGTTTGAAAAAAACCCCTTCCCAAGCAGCAATTTACTCTTATTTCTTATTCGACCCAACATCAATGCTGTGATTTGATCCGCTATATTATAGCAGCCTTTTACAGCTTTTTCTCTCCTCAAGCTCATCTTTCATAGGCTCAACTACCTCTGTCTTCCCACAAAAATCCCATTTTTTTATTTCTGGTGGGTCTTTTTAACACGCTCCTCTGAGTTTTCTCCCAATTCACCCTCAAATTCACTCAATCAAGGTGTCCAGGATAGACTTACCAACAGCCAAGAGCAGAACTACTATTTAACATAATGTGATGTTTGCCTTTTTCACAACAGCATGATGTTTTTGACCATGTCCAGTTCGTGGTACAATGTAATCCCTAACTTTTTTTTGGCAGAATGGCTGCCTAGCCGGTTGTTGTTCATTCGGTACTTGTGTAGCTGATTATTCCAGTTTAAGCATGAACCTTGTTCTTGTCCTGATTGAATTGCGTTCTCTAATTATTTGTAAGGCCATTTCTCCAGCTGTCAATATAATTTCAATTTAGCATCCTCTCTACTAGCCCCTGTAGTGTTTTCCCCCATTCTGTCAGCCTCCTGGTACCACTGTTGTGATACAGCATGAGCACATTCTGCAGTAAACTAAGCAGCTTGGCTAAACCTGTGCTTGTTCTCCCTCCCCCTCTTGAAAGATGACACCAAAATATGGCTTACCCAGAACAAGAACTTACTTAAAGGGATTAAGAACTCATCAGCAAGGACTAGTAGTACCACACACTTCAGGTTAAGTGTATTGGAAAAAGATAGAGATGCTTTGCTTGTGAGTGATACCAGCCTGTTTTCCAAAAAGCTACTTACACCAGTGATTGTGCAACAAAGCCCAAGACCACAGGTATCAGAGGAAATGAGAACCCTCAGTCTTGAGTGTCATGTCAATTCCTTTATGGTGTTACTACATTATACCATAATGTCTCTGCCTCAGCTTTTTACTTGTGTAAAGAACAAACAACAAGGGAACCACTGAAGACAATATAAAAGTAGCAGAAGTTCTACTCCAAGCTTAGAATAGATTTCTGCATACTCTCTTACTCAGATCTAAAAACATACCAAGGTAAAAACATACCAAAATAAAAGGGCAACACAAATGAACATAGGAGGAAAAGTATTTGTGCCCAGTGCAGACTTTTCAGGGAAAAGGAATACGCATGATGAGCAAATCAACACAANTTGCCTAAAATCTTCACAAGAAACATGTGAAAGGCAGAACAGAAAGAGTATTTTCTCCAGCCCACACTGTGTGTACTCAAAGCATCTGGTAATCTGACAAATTAAAAAAAAAAAACCCAAAACTAAACAGATACTGCTGAGCTTTCAAATATTCAGTAGTTTAGAGGGTGTGTGTGTGTTTACAGTTATCACCTAACCCAGTTCCTCTACTGGGCAGTCCCTCTGCCTGAATTATGTGGATAAACATATGCAGCAGCTGGCCCTTTATTAATTAAAATATTACCATGAAAATTTAAACATTACACCCCCTCTACAACATGAGTTTTGAAAAAATACGTCAGTTTAATGTGTGGAAAATTCTGTAATTAGTCTTAGACAAGCATTTTCCAGATGCTGGGCCAATAATAGCATCAGGATTTTATATTCTTGCCACAATCCAGAAGGCCACAGATCAAAATCCAATCAAATTGGAAGAAACAGAACTAAATTCTGGGGTGGAATTTGCATTTTTCTGTTGGGTTTGGGGTTTGGTTTTATTGGTTGGTTTGGTTTTCTTTTTTTATGTGTGTTTTGCTGTGGGTTTTTTAAGCAAGTGGAAGCATGATAATTTAGAGATGCCATCTTCAACTGCAAGTTCTCCTTCTCTGATATTATATGCTTCTTACAGATATAATTCAGTTTCTTAAGCTAATTAAAATAAAACACTGACCTCCAGTGAAAAAAATACCAAGGTACTCAGTGGAGACCCGATTTCAAAAATTTCTGATGTGAGAGATCTTGCAAGACCACTCAAAAATTTGGGCAAGAGTTACAAGAGAACTCAAATGGTTAAATACACATCTTCACCTAATCAAAGGAAGGAGTAGTTATATATCATTTCTGACTAATTTATTGAAATTATTCAGAAACATCTACGCTG
>VYZS01077659.1:4441-21816 GCA_013400695.1 Neodrepanis coruscans | reverse complement strand
TTTTTTATGGTAGCCTTTCAAGTTGTAAGAGATCTAAAAATTCATTTTCTTAAATGTCTGGACTTGTTTGTAAGACTGGATAATTGCAAAGGTGGAACTTCTGCCAGGAGCAGGATTTTAGCCAAAGTCCTGCTCTGCTTAAATCTGATTGTTCCACAGCAGTGTCACTCTGAAAACAGACTGAAATATTGTCCTCCCCTTTAGTCCTACAAACACACAGGGGGGTTGCTTACTGCACAGTGTGTGTGCGGCTTCTCTGCAGGTACAACTCCTGCACATGGTGCATCTGTTTGTTAAACTCTGTGGAAAGCTCCCCATTGCTTTATCACACGTGTTCCTCCTGTGTGTGTGTTTTGTTATTAAGAACACTGAGGTAGTTGTGAAGTCATTAATGACAATGGAAACACACACATTCTAGAAATTAATTCTGTTCTTGCAGACTAAATGCTGATGTGCTTATTTAGAAAATAGTGTCCTGCTAATATTTGATTCAGACATTTAGGTAGAAAGAAGATGTGCTCTTAAATTATGGAGAAATTTCTGGTCCCTCTGTAATAATATGCATGGAATATCTGTTTTAAACTTTAGACCTGCAAGTGTTTATTTAGTGCCTTTCTAAAGCTTTCAGTGGTAATGAAGTACAAGTGTAATCAAGTGTCAGTTAGACCTTTAAGAAGGGGATATGTGGGGGTTAAAGCAAACCCCCTTTTCATTAATGCCTGAAGATGGGGAGGGAAAAGCACGTGTGCAGCTGGTGAACTGCATCAAAGGTTTGTTTTCTGTACCAAAGTACAGTACAAGTATTAGTTTGAAGGAGATCAGGAGGGGAAAGACAGATAACTTTCAGATATTAGTTGTGTTCTTCTCCTTAAAATACTCCTTTTTTCTTATATGTTACTGGGAGCTGGTGAAAACAATGTGTAAGAGATTTAACTGGTTTAAGGATTCATTGTTGGTAAGAGCATCACAGTACGAAACATTTTCATATTAATGATGAATATGGTTTGAAAAAACCCAATGATTTCTCTTTTTACAGAAAAACCTGCCATTGCTCCACCTGTCTTTGTATTTCAGAAGGATAAAGCACAGAAGGTAAGGAAATGTTGGTACTTTTTTGTTTTTCTTCTTAGCCTTGACTCCTCCCATGGTGATCAGCCCTTTGTCTGTATTGGTGTGAAGGTGGAGATGAATAAAGAGCACTGACATTATTAATGGGCACAGGGCAAGAAGGTACTGAAGGGCTAAAAGTGAGAAGATGATGATGGGAGCACACTAGAGGTAGCTCTTCATACAGCAGATGGACCAATCTGGGAGAAAAAGTATCTGGGAAAGTGTATCTTGAACGTGTGACAAAGGTGACAGTTAAAGTTGCATGAGAAAATCTATGAAACTTCTTTTTCTGATAATCTGGTTAAGAGAGAGCAAAGCAAACTGGTCTAGATTATGATTTTTCACCTTGGTATATTTAGATTACTCATATCTTTGGTTAGTAGGATGTAAAGTGTTACCTTGGGAAATGGTAATCCCTCATCTCAGTGTACTACAGTATTTAATTCTGCCTGGTTAATAGTAAAAACTATTAACATTTTTTTGGGGACAAAAAAATCAAGGGTACCCTTGTTTCAGTTGAAGGCAGTGGGAACCAAGAGAAGGATATTTGTGTACACAATACACTTTCTGTTGGATTACTGCACTGTTATATAATCTGTGCAATCAGAAAATGTTTAAATTGAAATACTGAACCATTTTGCAGTTGATATCTTTTCTTTGGTCTGGAACAAACTCAAGCTTTCACACAAGGTCACTGGGCATGTTCCTAAACAGGAGCTTGAAATCTTTCCTCAGCTTGGAAAGTATTTAGATCTGCTGTCCTTCTACTGTTAGCTGATCAAATTAAATCTACCTGAGAGCAAGTATTCTTGAGACATTCTTTCAATTCCATTTTTATAGTGGCTGTTTACATGTAGTTTGGAATGAAGAGAGTTCTGGTGTTTGCACTGTCTGTTTGGATCACGTTTGCTTTCAGGAAACAGCTCCCAATCACCCCCTGTTGCTTAGACTGTTCCTGATGTCCCTTCTGAGGGACTTGCATCATGGTGAGTGTCCTCCCCAGGTGTCCTTTAACCTGGCAGTGCTTCCATGGCTGGTCTGGAAGCAGAGTCCAGCCAGAGCTAGGTAGTGACAGTTCTTGTGCTCTCCAGTTCCTTCATGTTGTATCTTTGCTTCTGCACACAGTGCACACCTGCAGTGGCCTGAGCAGGCTGTGCTTCAGTGTTGGGCTGTGCAAGCTCCTGCATCAGGCTGTGAGATGGATCTGTTGCAGTCTGATAGGTCACAAAGTATTTGTAAAGAAATATTAATTGAGTCTTAATGTGTTTTTGGGCTGGTAGAGGGGATCTGGGGGGAGGATATGTGGTTGTCTTCCCAACTCCCTTGGAGGATGCTGAGGACTGTGGTGGTGCTGAGCAGGTCACAGCCAAGAAGGCCTGGCTGTGGGGTGCAGGCTCTGTGTGTGCCCAGGCCTGGGGGTTCCCAAGTGTCTCGGAGGCACAGTGGTTAGAGTCACAAATTGGTCTGAATGCCAGGTGATGGTGGTGCTGTTGAGGGACTGGCCATGGTCACTGGGCATGGGAGGAGGTCTAGTTGGCTGGGGATTAAAGCTTGTTCCTTGAAGCAGATCAGGAAGAATCTGGCATCTGTCAGTCAGTTTCCAATTTCCAAATAATAAGAGATGTGTTGTTAAACTCTGTGTTGTATGGAGTTGTTGGATTTTCTTCAAGAAGAGCGGAGAGAATGATTAATAATTTTAGTAGCTTCTATTTTGTGTGTTTGACACTGAAGAGAAGGGGTGGTAGAAGCATCAGTGCCTGGCAGTCTGATTAAATAAAGGGCTTGTGGCTGGTGCCAGTAGCTGGGTTTTGTAACAGTAATACAGTCAGAACAGGGTGCTGTGAGCAAAAAGTGACAGCCACATAATCTGTGCTATATCAGAATCCAGCACTCAGCCCATCTTTAATCAACTTCATCAAGGAAAGGTACCTCAGGTTACATCCTGGTTGAGACCTTTCACTGTGTTTTCAGAAAGACACAGCAGCTGAGTGTTCCCACTGACTGTTAACTCCACTGCTGTTTCCCTAAAAGGCCACTGGCTAAATGCATTGCCTGCCACAAAAGACTGTCCTTGTTAAACTTAAACTCCTCTATTCACAGAATTTCCTTGTTTTCCTAGAGTATGTTTTGAAGAAAATGCAGAAGTATTTTCAAAGTAGTTGTCAAACAATATACTTCTTGAATATGTAATTTGTCTGTGTAAATTACAATTTGAATTGTAAATGTCTGTCTAGTCAAGTCACCTTTTCTGTGAGCAGGAGTGTTCATGGAGGCTTTTCAGTACTGATATGGCAACCTGACAGTAAACTGAAGCTGGCTGTGGTGGTTAAGACATCAACCATGAAGACATCTAGTGCTCTTCCACATGGACCAGGACATGAGCAGAATTGTTTTGTTGCAGAGTCTACAGGCCCTCTCAGTATTACAGCTGAGTTGATAAAATTCACTGGTCTTACTGCCTTTTCTGGAACTGACTGTGTCTACTATGAAACAACATTATTTTTCTAGAAATCTCTACTTCAGTTTGTACTTGTACAGTATCAGACATTTGGGTCACACAACCCGATGGAATGCTCCAGGTTTGGGGCAGAGTGGCTGCAAACCCTGGGGGTGCTGTTTGACCATGGTTGAGCATGAGCCCAGGTGGCCAACAAGTCCTGTGGCCCTGGGTTTGTATCAGCAGTGGAGTGGCCCCAGGTCCAGGGCAGTGACTGTCCCCCTGCACTGAGCACTGCTGAAATCCTCAAATCCTGGGGTCTGGTTTTGGACCCTCATCACAAGAAAGACATTGAGGGGCTGGGCTGGAGCATTTGCGGAGAAGGGAATGGAGCTGGGGAAGAGCACCAGGAGGGGCTTAGGGAGCTGAGGAGGCTCAGCCTGGAGAAAAGGAGGCTCAGGGGGACCTTCTCTCTCTCTGCAGTCAGGTGGGGTCGGGCTCTGCTCCTGGGGGACAAGGGACAGGACAAGAGGAGGTGACCTCAGGATGTGCTGGGGTAGTTTAGGTTGGATATTAGTGAACATTTCTTTGCAGGATGGGCTGTGCAGCCCTGACACAGCTGCCCAGGGCAGTGGAATCCCCATCCCCACAGGGATTTAAAAGCTGTGCAGATGTGGCACTTGGGGACATTGTTAGTGGTGGCCTTGGCAGTGCTGGGTTAATGTTTGGACTCGGTCATCTTAGAGGCATTTTCCAACCTGAGTGATTCTGTGGTTCTATGATCTGTTTCTCCATTAGAAGTTGGAAAATACTCAGCATGTTGTTGTAGGACAAAGTTTGTAGTAGTCTGGAAACTAATTTTTTAACTGTATCTTCCAGCTAAAGTTGTGTACATTTTAATAAAAATCAGAACCTACAGTTTGTTGAGTTTGTTTAGAAAAATGCATGATACTCACAATGCTGCCTTTTAGTTTTACTCCCAGTAATGAGGTTTGAGTTATTTTTTTTTTGCAGTTAAAGACAGGATTAGTCTATGTGTTCTCATTTTCATTATAGATGTCAATTAATGCTGGATATCAAGTTGGCTGTTTCTACATTTGAGTGAGTCTCCATTTTCATGATTTTCCTATCTTCTTAACTCATTGAGAACTATTTTTACAATGTGTGAAATAGAGATAGTCTTGCAAATATCTGAATGTTAGCACTGCTGTTCATATTGCTGAGAAGCAGAATTTCCATTGCTGACACTACTTGGAAAATTGAACCAGCTTAAGAAGATTCAAACTGTTGAGATCTGAAAGCAACATAAAGTCTGAACCTCACTATATTGGGTACAGAGTATTTCTGTTATTGCATTATCTATCCCAATAACTTACTCTTGAGCTTTTTGTAGGACTATTTGGGTTAAATATTAGAGTTGATGGATACAACTTATTCTGTGATTAATATTAGACACTTGTTTGACTTGTGTTTCTACTCTGATGCTAATTTTAGCTTCTGCCATAAAACCATTTCATGACAAGTTTCTGGCCATAGGTTACCTGAAGTTTTTTTCTGAAGATACTTTAAAGATGCATTTCTGAGCTGAAAATATTTGAGTATTTTGGATTTACACACTTTTAAGCAAGTATAATAGCTCAAACAAATTCAACACAGTGTTGTAAAGAAACACTTTGTCCAGAAATGCTTTTAAAGTGATGCCCATTCTGTAAGTGTGAGATGTGCTGATCTTCTGGTCACTACTAGTTCTCATAACATTAGGGCTCTCTAGTCAAAGGTAGATATTCAACTCTGATTTAAAAAGTTTTTGCACTTTGAAACAAGCCATTGTCTATGATGTAGCTTGTTGCCGTCTCTCTGCCAGCCTGCTTGCGGTAGTGGTGGAACATGGAAAAGAACACTTTATCTCCAGCTTGTTACATGACTAGTTCTGGTCAGTCCTTTGGTCACTGCTTTCTAGATGGGAATTGATAGTGCTGAGCTTTTAGGGACAACTATGAGGAAAGATAAGTTACATGATTCTTGGGTCATGTCACATAAGGGGAGGTTTCCTTGCCCTTCAGTGATTTGTCTGTCAATGTCTCAGGGAAGCCAAACCCCTGGTGTCTGACCAGTGTGCCCTGAAATGGGGACCCTTCACCAAACAGTTCCACTGGATCAGAGGGTGATTTGTCTGCCCTTTTCTGGGGGGTGAAACCAACAGTGAAACCCTCAGTGAGTCTTCCCAATGTGTCATCTGCTGCAGGCAACTGCCTATGAAGGACTCACTTGTAATGGTTTATGGAGTAACACTCTTTATTAATACCAAGTTGTGACAGGTGAATAAGGTTGGAAGGTTGTTGGTGATATTATCTGACTGCAAAAATATATTTAAAGCAATCTATTGTATTATAAAGCAAGCTCTAATCCTAACAGCAATATTTGGTGCATGTGGGGTATGATTCAAACCCCATAGGTGTTCCTGTAGAGGGAGAAGACAGATCCAGCCTGTCAACTGATCCCAGCAATTTCAGTGGAGTCTTCCCTGGTTTCTCCCCATTCTCAATTTATATACTGTTTTCTTTATGTTTAGTTGGAGCTTGAGTGACTTTAGTCATAAATACTTTTGTTTGTGATTGGTGTAAAATTCTCTTGCTTTACTTTTAAAGATACAGCCAAAAGAATATTGGGTGCATGCCCAGCGTGGAGTGGTCACACCTTGGAGGCAGGTAACCTTGGGATGGAGGTGTGTGTTAATGTTACTGTTGGGCTTTAATGGATGAAGCTTGTCCAAGGAGAGGGCCCCACAGGTCGTGTTTCATACTGAAGTGGTGCAGAGAATTTAAGGAGTAACTGGCATCTGGGTGCTAAAGGTAAAGGCTCCAGAGTGAGTAAGGGTTTGTGTTGTCAAGTTGTTCCAGCTGTCATTATGGTCTTAGCTGTGGAGTTTTAAAAATAGGTGTGTATGGAGTTGTGAAAATGATTTAGGTGATTAGAAAGATGGCAGTCATGTGTAGTTTGGAGAGCAAAAAAAATTGAGTTAAATTTTTTTTTAAATGATACATAAGGTAGACATGAATTGAAGTCCTGGTTTGATGTGGTGTTACTTGGAAATGCTTGATTTTAGTGGTTTGAAGAGGCAGACGACTAGAAAATGGTGTAGGTTTGGGATGGTGGTGGAGTGAGATGGTGGATGAAGTCAGTTGTGTGGGGAGAGGCAAAGCCTTCCCTTGGCCAGACTCTGCTCTCTGATTGTGGCTGCCAAGAGGCTTTGTTTGGATACCTCCCTGAGCTGTGGTGCGAGTCAATAGTGCACTGCAGGAGTTAAAGCTGATGCTTAAGATTAAGTTCACAGTTGTGAATACATTGCTGCACTTAAAATAACAATCACAAATGTATTTGGAGAAGCAGTTGTACAAGGCAAAGCTTGGAGGGATACAGAGAGGCTGATAATGTCAGAGGCTGTTGAGCAAGAGGCCTTTGGCTCAAAGCAGGTAAAGAATGTGAAAAGATAAACTGAGAATAGTCTTTTAAAGCCATTGGATAGATGGCTGGGGTGGGGAGAATGAGAAAAGGAGTTGCAAATAGCACAGCTTAGAACTGGGAGGAAAAGCTGATGAGAGAGTTCTTTCTTGAAAAAGCACATTATTTCCCTGCCTGTGTTTGGTGGTTGTAGCATCATGTGAGTCTTTAGCATTTAGGTGTTTCTCTGTGTCTCTCCATGTTTCCTGCAATGCAGAGGAAGCCAAATCTCTGAATAGACTTGTATGTATTTAGTCTTAGTATGTTATTTTTGGTTTTAATAAAATAGATATTTGATCTGGCTGAACAAAGTGAGTTTGTGTAGGTGGCTTCCTAAAGTTCTTCGTCTTTTTGTTGATCTTTGCCTGAGTATTTAAGAGGCAGGAAGAGATTTCTGCCAAGTTCTCCCTAGAGCTGAACATTGTAAGGAAAGTTTCCTGTAGAGAAGAGGAAGTGAGGAGGCTCAGGGAGGGACACACATCTTGGATTAAACATTACAGCAAAAAGGAAGAGTGAACTTCTCACCAGCTGCAAAGAACTTCAAACAGGAACTTGGAATTCATGAAGTTAAGAGATTTGGAAGCACTTTCAATACTGTGCATGACTGAAGACTAATCTCAAGAGTTTGCAGTTACTCTTGGATATGGTTTATTGAGAACAGCTATATAAACTTCTGCCTGGAGCAGTTCTTGTTTGACAAATCCTTGAAGCCTTCATTGGTTTTTGTGTTCCATGACTTAAACCAACTAAGCACTATTAAACTCTATTTACAAAATTTTGAAACTTGCAGTAATTTTTGATTAATTTAATATATTTTTTTCTAATATAATTTTATGTTTGACCTGGCTATGAAATTTTCATCTTGGCTTCATATTTTTCTGCATGAAAGTGGTGATTGGCAATAACTGTTATTTTTTTGTTTCTTTTGTGGATCTTAAAACACATATCCCAGTCTTCTTCAGGATAGAAATCAGATTTGTGCTTATTTTACTTTTTAAAACACTTGCCACTGATTACAAGAGTTATTAAAATATGTTAGATGTTCTAAACTGATATAAATTACTGGCAGAATAATTTGCTATTTCCTCTTTTAAGTGTCTAGCACAAATACATATTGAATGTTGTTGTCTCTTGCATTGTTAGCAATGATCTGTAGCTAGAGGTCAGTGTAAATTTCTGGTTAAGCTCTTTTTTCTCTTCTCTTCTAATTTCTCAGGTTGCTTGCTGACTGCACGTGTGTTGAGCTACTGGCATCTATGGGATCCACTGACAGGGAGTTCAGCAGGGGTTTCTTGTCTCCTCTGGTTTTGAGCAGGAAAAAACTTTTGTGTTTTTTCTTTTGTGCCTGTAATAACAAAGTTCAACATGATCCTTCCAGCTCTTGCTCTGTGGGAGTCACTGCATTGCTCTCTTACATGCCAGTTATGAATTCATGGTTATATTTCTGCTCCTTTTTGCTCCAAATTCTGTGTATTATGGCAGAAGAATAATAAGTTATTTTAGCTATTTTTAAGTGGAAATACTTCTGTACCCTCCTTTTTTCTAGGCATTATTTTACCTCTTACCTGAGCATTGAATCTTGTTGGTCATCTCCAGCCTCAGTCTACACCTGTCTGCAGTTCCCTAATCATCCCCTGCTGCCTTCAGACCCTGGTGATGGTTGGCTTAGCCTGAGGTTCATTCTGGCTACTGACAAGGAGCAGGATTCATTCCCATCACTGTCAAATCCCTCAGGTTCATCTCTGTCCCCCTTTTCATTCTTGTGGCAGCTTTCAGCACTGTGGCTTTTCAGGTGCCCCCACTCTGCTCAGGTTCCTCAAAGGCTCTGTAAGAGTTATGGCAGATTTGTCTCCAGGAGCTGTCCCAGCTGGAGGATCTGGGGTCTGCCCTGGGGAGATGGGAAGGCTTTTGCCCAGAAGCTGAGTGCAGGTGGGTTGTTGTGTCTCAGTTGGTCTCCAAGCTGAATGCTGGTTACTGCTGGTCTGGTAACTACAGTGGCAAGTGATGGGCGTTTAAATGTTAAAACCATTGTGCATGTTCCCTGAAAACTAAAACCTGCCTGGTTCAGTGAGGTGAGTGAGTTGCCTTGGGCATGCAGGTGACCGGAGGAGGCTGGGCAGGATTGAGGAGCTGTTGTGTTACAGGGTATGTGGGGAGGATTTGGGGTAGTGGAGAGAGGACACATCACAAGCCATGAGAAGTATCAGGTCTTCAATGCTGCTACTTTATAATTCCTTTTGTGGTTAGTGTGATGCAGGTAACTTGTGACTTAATTCTGGTACTTTTTTATGCCTGTCTCCCCTGGAAGGGGAGAAAGGCAGCTGTGGCCTGTGCAGTGCTCTTGGCCTTGGCAGTGAGCTTGGCATAGAAAAGGGATTAGGAGTGATGGGTATTAGGAAGACTGAGGCATTTACCTCTTGTTGTTCTTTGTGACTGACATACATGTGTTGTTAGTGCTTGTGGCCAGCTCCAGATAACCTTTCCATGCTGTTCTCCTCAGCCAAAGAGGTAAGGATAGGTTACTAGAGTGCTGGACTTGATTAAATTTTTGGTGACAGACAAACTGTTTCTCTAACTCTTCACCAGATCTTACTTGAACTTGTGGCCCGTACAATGTAAGTGCTGCTGTTAATCTTTGAGGCTTCTCTTTACTCTCTTGTATGGACCTTGTGTTTTTAATCTATCTTCATTCTACCAAGTGTTTCCTGTGAGCAAACCAAGGTTGTGTTCTGCTGAGTGACTTCTTTCCCTTGCTATTTAATTCACTGATACTTCACCATAAGACACTGGGAAGCTTGGCCCACATATGGAAGGTGGGAGCACATCCATGGCCTGCATGTTATCTATCCCTGGGCTAAATTTAGTCCTTGATCACAATACAGTTGCTTGGGCTCGAAGCCTTTAACTTTTTTATTCTTCAGATATATGTGCAATATGCTAGTACTTAATTTTTGCTCTACAAGAGGAAGTGTGCAGCATTGAGTGACGTGAAGAAATGAAAAGTGTGTGGCACAAGTTCAGCAATTACCAAATCACTTTAGGGTGCACTAGTTATCCATTCCCCCCCTCCTCAAAATAGATATGCAAACATGTTAATTTATGAAAGAAAGCATTGATGTTGCTTTTCACATAATTCACCATCAAGTGAATATGAAAAGATTATGTGTCTTGTGTGAATGTTAAAATAATTAATTTCTGTGGAGAGCTTTACAACCAACTTCACCTCCCTGAAACATGGGCTGAGGTGGACAGCTGTGTACAGTAACTGTCTGTTTCTAGGGGTTCTGAGTCTAGGGGTAGAAGCTCCCAGGTGTTCTGCAGTCTTTGAGAGAAGTAGTTAAACGCCAACAGTCCTGTGGCTGGCAAAATGCTGTTTGCCAGGAACACAGACCATTTTGACTAAGTTTCAAAAAAATACATTTTCTCCAGCTGCTGCTTTTTGTGGGGAGGGGAAGCCAATGCAGTCGGCAGGTTCTGTTGCACAGTTCATGTGTATTTTGATCAGTGTCTCAGCAGCAAAGCAGCTCCTCATGCCATGCTGTGAAAACAGGGCCGTTTAACAATGGATTAGCAGGTCTGCTCACTAGGATGACTGCTTTCATGTTGCAGCCTTGCATTGAAGGCACGTTGTCTTTTCTGCTCACAGTCCCCTGCAGAGCAAAAAGCTTTGTCGGATTCAGGTGAGGACCCCCAGGGAGAGGTTGAGCCCCCCCACCATGGTGTGGGTCACACAGAACCAGCTGGTTGGTGAGCGCAGCCCTGAGCACCCTGCTCCCGCTGTGGCCTCAGGCAGTGCCACCCTGAGCCCCACTCCTGCAGCCCAGCTTGCTCCTATTCAACAAGAATTGACAGGGGTAAGTGTCGACCTACCAAGTACTTGTGCTGGTGGAGGGATCAGAGGACAAAGTCCCTTCCACTGGTGGGATTGTTGTTGCTCACTGTAGGTAGCACAGCTCACTGTCTGTGTGAGTCTTTGATCTCAAGTGTGAGTCCTCTCTCAGTCCTTGTTCCAATTAGTAGAAGTTAAATTTGTTTGGGTCTCCCTAGTAGTGTAATTGTAGAAGACACCTGAGGTGTTTTACAGTTTAGAGTGTGACCTGTGGTATTGCTAAGGGCAAGAGCACTTCTAAATGAGTGAGGAAGTGTGTCTATATTTGAGGGATTTACTTCAAACAGTTAGAGGAGACCTCTTGTTCCCTTTAATAATGCAGCTTGTTAAAATGAGCAGCTAAAACTGTTTCCACTGGGTATAGAAGGAGCTTGTCATGCCAACCTCTAAGGTACTTTGTAGATTAAGAGCACCAAGAATCATCCTACAGCAGAATTTTGAGTTGAGGTATTGGGGGGGAGAAATTGGCACCTTGTGGTGGGAACAGCTGTCAGTGCTCATAATTTAAGATTTTTCTACTAGTGATGCAGAAAAATATCTTCTGAAAGATTAGATGACTAAATAACTGCTGCCATACAGTCTTTCAGAGCAGTTTGAAGTGTTCCTAATCTTTCTGGTTGGTGGACCATGTTTTCTTGGTGCAGATCAGTATCACTGTTTGCTGTGATGCCACACCCTGGGCATATGCTCTTTGCTGGATCTGTGCTTGTTAAGGCTGCTGCACCCAATATCTGCACCCTTTTCTTACACTAGTTGACTGGGTTTATTCATCCAAGAATGAACCATTTCAGGAAACCCAGTGCTAAATGAATTGTCATGGCAAGGTACAAA
Source organism: Neodrepanis coruscans (assembly GCA_013400695.1). NCBI lineage: Eukaryota > Metazoa > Chordata > Aves > Passeriformes > Philepittidae > Neodrepanis > Neodrepanis coruscans. Next base: position 10,048 of record VYZS01077659.1, on the reverse strand, counting down.
AAGTTGTAGGTTTAGCACCTTCTCGTGTTTACACTGTTGTTTGATGACCTACTGCAGGAATATTTCTATTTCAGTTTTTTATTGAAGTTCAAGTTTTCAAGAGCTAATATTTGAAAATATAGCGGGCAAAAATAGTCACAGACTCTTATCTCAGTTTTCTGTCATTTGAAATTGCAATGTTACAGAACTGTCTGAGAGAATTGCATTAACCAGACTTCCAGGAAAACTGCAGCAAAGGGTTATCTTAGCCCAGTTAACCCAGTTTTGAAAAAAATTTAAAAACCAAAAATACCGTTGAGCATCATATACAGAAATGTGTGGCTATACAGAACAGCTGTCTCAGCATCCTTGAGTTGACTCCATTCAATTCAGTTGATGGAATCATGCAGTGCTCAGTATGGACTTGTAACTGGCCTTCCCATGCACTGGTGAGCACTCTGCAAATGATCCCAATCTCTTGCAGTAAAACCATCTCTTACCTTGAAATGTAGAGAAGACTGATGCATCTTCAGCTTGTGCTGTTTTGCTAAAGCAGAGGTTTTCATGCAACCATCCCCCAGCTGGGGGAAGATGGATGAGTTAAGACTGAAGAAGAGACACTCTGTATTTCTTGTTTACTTGGTATTGTCAGTGCTTTCACAGGTATTTTTGCTGAGACTTGAAGCAGTGTGGCCAGAGATAGAGCCTCCTGCAGATGGACATGTCCCGACTCTCAGCCAACTCTTGCCAACCTCCCACAGCTCAGGGCAGTGCCAGCAGGACTCTGCTCATTGAGAGGTTCTGGGAAGAGGTTCTTTCAAGCAAGTCATGGCCATTCAGTGATGCCAGTGCAGAGTGTCTGGACTGCAGACTTGGAAGACTGTTCTCTGAAATCCGATATATATGGCTTTTTGCATTTAAATGCATTTTCAAAGACAAACACTGTAACTGTGCTTTTATAACTTTCCCTGAATTACATTGACTTTTTTTGCTTTACCCAAATTCTTTCTTCCTGGCTCTGTTTCTGTTCATTTTGTGACTAAGCAAAACCTGACAAATTTGTTGAGGTTCTTCTTTCTTAGTTTGGTGTAATCACTGTGTGACAAAGTAATGTTTATACTTTGTCACTTGCACTTTTAAAAAACAGTTGATAGCATTTATAAAGGTAATTTCTTTAATTAGCCTCTGTTTAGAAGTAATTGTAACTTTCCTATAGCTGGATTTCTAAAACCAGGGGGAGAAGGGAGTAAGTGAAAGGTATCTTCTGCTCTTAAATGAGCAAATTGTGGGTTGGGTTTTGATGTTACTGTTTTAAGTGTCTCTTCAGCATCTAATCCCAAATAACTGAATGGAGAGAAGTCAAGTCATCTTGGTGGTTCCTTACAGGATAAGATGGTCCTGCCTTTCATTTCTGTTGTGTAGGGTACTTGTGTTGCTGTAAAAGTGGACTGAGCAGGCTGGGAAGAGAGTCTGGGCTGCTGTACATTGTCACTGACTGTAACTTGCCATTTCTAAAGTCTGTGAGGTTTGTAGTGCATATATTTCCCTGGTTTTTGTCCAGTCCCCCCAGCTGCTTCTGAAGCAGCACAGGTAAGCAGTTCCAGCTGCCAGGGGAACTTGTGCATCTGTGTATCCCAACTCCCCTGGCATCTCCCTCTTTGTCCAAAGCTGCACAGCTTTAATCTGCCAAAACTCTTGGAGTGGGATGCTTGGAAAATCAGAGCAGGTGCTGGGTTCTGCTTTACCCTCAGTGGGGCACAGTTGGTTTTGGATATTGATGCCTCTTACCTTCTGAACGTGGTGATGGTGCATTGCTTGTGTAAGTTAATGAAATTACAACAATCTGATGGTCTGAGGCTTATGCCACACAGGTTTGGCTTTTTTTGTCTCTTATTTGAGCATTGAGAAGGCAGCATGTTTTAGTAACAACTGAATAAGTTTTTGATGCTTAAGTGGAAACGACCTGTTTATTTTTAAGGATTTTTTGCATATAGAGATCTGCAGTTCCATTCATGTACATTTTTTACCAAATATTTTCCTTTTGCTTTCAGGATTTTTGATAAGTTGAAACAAGTTGCTGGTGTATGTGACAACACTTTCTGTGCAAAATGCAATTTTTTCTGAGTTCAGATGCTGGTTGCTGAAATATTTATGACATTGTTTTCCTCTTTATCTTTTTGGAAACTAGTGTATGTTGACAAAACAATCACCAGTAAGACCATCTTCCAGTACTGTGAACCAATTATATAGGAAGAGCTGTGGATCATTGAATGCAGTGTTAACACTGCTGGGTGTGTATGGATGGAAGGAGTTGCATTCTAGAATTGTCAGGAACTTCTCATTCCCTGGGCTAAAGGATTCAAAAATACTCAACTGGGATGCTAATGAGGTAGCTATACTCTTCTATTAATGTCAAACAAAGCAGAAAAGCCCTTAACATAGGCAAAGTACAGTGTGAGTGGGCTTTTCTTACCATTTAGTGAAGTACTGATAGTATTATCAGAATTCTAAATATGTGCAGTGCTAAACAGAAAGTTTTGTACTTTCTGGTGTTCTTACACCCAGGGTATTCCTTGGTTGCCAAGTCCTGTTGTGTGTCTGCTCTGTGCCCAAGGGCTCAGGGCACAGGGGAGAAGGAGCTTTGGGGTGCAGGGGACTGTGACTCAACCTGCTGTTTGTGCCACAGCCAAGCTCTGCAGTGAGACTGTGAACAGGACATGTCCTGGGGCAGGAGGGGGATGAAAGGGTGATGTTGGACTGGGGAGAAGGTTCAGTGTGTCAAGAGCTGTCTGAAGGGAGGGTGTAGCCAGGTGGGGCTGGTCTGTTCTTCCAGGTAAGGAATGACAGCACCAGAGGGAATGGCCTCAAGTTGCACTTCAAGTTGAAGGATCAGATTGGATATTAGGAAATGCCTGTTCCACAAAAGGGCTGTGCAGCTGGAACAGGCTGCCCATAGAAGTGATGGAGTCATATCTGTGCAGGGATTTGTAAGATGTGTGAATATGGCACCTGGGGACATGGTTTAATGATGAGCATGGCAGAGCTGTCCGACTTGGTGATCTTAAAGGTCTTTGCTAACCTAAACATTCCTGTGATTCTGAGATGCTTTGTAATGAGGTAAAGGTGCTGGTGCTGCCCTGGTCACCTTCCAGAGTGGAAAGAGTCCATTATGGGATTGCATTTTGCAGGAGCAAGGGAGATTATATGAGATTATGTGAGGAACTGGCAGAGCAAGTAGGAGGAAAGAGATATAGAAATCCTTAGAAAATATGTAAAACCTTTTATTTAAAGACTTGTTGAATATTGTGATAGTTGGCAGCCTGTGATGCTTTAATTTTTGTTCCTGGTACATCCATTATTAATTCCAGTAAAAATACTGTTGTACTGGTTTATAGAGTGTGCTTTGAAAGACATTCCTCCAGTGCTGTCATTTTGTTGAAGGAGCTAACATCACTTACAGGAATTAGGGGAAGTGCTTTGGGATGAACTCCCAAGTAGTAGGTATGTTTATGTTGAGCTTGGAATGTCTCTGATATTTTCAAAATTGAAACAAATTTGAAAACTGTCACTTTCAAATTTTCAGTATATAGAAAATGTAACTGTAACAATTGTTGCATGGTCCCTAAGGATGTTAGTGTTGGGATATTAAATTTCAGGAATCTTATTTGTAGATTAAATATTTTTACTTAATCATATTTAGTAGTATCTGAATGAAACTCAATATGCCTACACATAAGCCATGGAAGTAATACTTTGCCTTGAGTGTTTATCATGGACCGTAAAGAAAAAATCTCAAAACTGATGATAAAAACATTTGAATCAATCTAAAGAGACTGAAATGTTCAATATTGTTTGATCGCTGTATTCTGATTTCAGAGATCAGCAGATGGATCAAGTCCAGAAGATGGAGATGGTAAGAGATTTTTTTGTAAGATTAAAAGCCACAGGTGTGTGTTGTGCTGGGTTGTTGTTCATTTTCTCTAATTACTTTTTTTCTGCAGAATCTGATCGAGAGGATGGAAGCTACTGTCCACCTGTAAAACGTGAGAGAACTTCCTCCTTAACTCAGTTCCCTCCTCAGTCAGGTAAATGTGGCTGCTGTGCTGTTTGAGACCTTTTCTTTTTGCAGTCATGTCAGCAGTCTCAGTGCTGTCTGCTGTGCTTAGGGTCACAGCAACTGTGTACACTCTGTTTTTCTGTGGTCCATGTTAGCAGATTTGGTGAGGCCCAAAGTAGTTGATAGATAGTTTTTTACAATATTTTCTGTCGGTAATTATATATGTATATATATTTTTTTTTCTCAGCTCTTAATCTTGCACTGTCAAATTGAAGAATTAACCAGAAATCTTTGATTTGTTTTGATCAGATTGCTTCTTAACAAATCTGTATAAATGCTACCTTTTTCTTAGTTGCTCTGCTGCCAGGGAAATCTTCCAAGTCTTGGCTTGTGCATGTTCTAGTAATTTTCTTTTTCCCCGTCCCTTTTAGAGAGGAGAGGGTTTGGTGCATCCCTGAAACACCTGGTGAACGCAAAAGAGAATGACCACAGCCTGTGTGTGTGTGTGCAGTCAGGGCAGTGGAATCACTGAGGTGAATTTGTGCAGTTGACGTGCACAGGAACCATCATGTTTTGTATTTGTTCACCCACAGGAACAGTCTCTAAGATTTGTTCTGCCCTCTTCTCTCTTCACAGATAATGTGAAGGTCTTAACTTTGGTTGAGGATTATTTTGGTTAAGATATGTCAGTGTTTGAGACAAATTTGGAGGCTTTGCTACTTTATTTCCATCATCTTAGTTGAAATAAACGTTAAAGGAGAGAACATTAAAGTATTACTCTCACATAGGTAAAAAAATTACTCCTCTCACATGCAGCATATTCAGGAGATGTGAATAAAAGGTGAAAACCTAGTTATTTGCTTTTAATTTTAAAGAAATAAATGACTATGAAATGTAAAATGTAGTTGCTGATGGGTGCACAGTAGTCTCATTTCATGCACTTCATGCAGTGCTAGTCAAGGGAAGAACCCTTCTGTTTAGGATCCCAGTTTTCTGGTGTGCAGCTCCAGGTACAACCTTGTGAATTGAGTGACCAGTGTTGGTGCTGTCAGCTTGCCAACCAGTCTTAGTAAAGGAATTATCTGCATAAAAATAATGAGTAGGGTGGTTTTGTCTGTAGATTTTCTGTTATAATAACAGGATGTGTGTGGCATGTTGGGATCTTCTTTATTGGCTGGACCCCACTCCCAGATTCCCTATAATCACCAACCCTTCTGTTCTGCAGTGTCTTTATTTTACGAGATGAGAATCTCTGTGCTAACATTTGTTAACAAATAGAGGAAAACAATTTATTTAGCTCTTTGATGGTTAAATACTGTATGTTCCAGGAGTCCAGCATATCTTCTCAAGATCTGCTTAGCTGATATATTCTGGCTGGATATGGTCAATTATTCCCTAACTTCCTTGTTCTCTTCTGATGTGTTGTTGTCAAGAGGTGACAATTGTGTTTGGAACTGGAATTTCCATAACGACCTCTTTGAAAATTGTTCACATTATTTGATGGCTTTAGTTTCCAGAAAATCTTTCACTTTCCCAACTTCTTAATTTTTTTGTAGGTTTATGTTTTTCTC
>VYZS01077657.1:0-12361 GCA_013400695.1 Neodrepanis coruscans | reverse complement strand
CCTGGAGAGATTATTCCAATGGCTGATTGTTCTCATTGTGAAAAATTGTTCTCTTGTTTCTAATCTGAATCTCTCCAGGATTAACTGATACTTCTTGCCTTACCTTTGGGACTCTTCTTAAGAAGGAGTCCATTTACTCCTTGTGAAATACCTTTTTATTCATTTTTCATTAACTAAAGCTAGGTCTTGAGGATAATTAACATTAAAAAAAAAGTCTGAAAACATAAAAAAAAAAGGTTCTAAAAATGAATAAGCAAAAGTTCAAATGCTCATCTGGAAAAAAAGAGTATGACAGCCTAAACTGTGGTCTGAATGCCCACAAGTCCCAGCTTTCCTTCTCAAAATGATATCAGATGTACCATGGCTCTAAGTCTTCCCTGACAGATCACAAGAGGATCTCCAGTTGTGATGCTGGCAATTTTTCCAGGGTTCGTTCATTCATTCCTAATAGACACCCATTGATTAAGTCATCATTGTTAAGATCACTGGACCAGAAGACTAGTTTTATCTGCCAAGAAAATCCAAAACAAAAGAGTGAAAAGCATTTCTTTAGCTTTGTATGACTTTACAAGATGCTGTCAAGCAACATGTGTAAATCCAGCCCTACACCCTTCTGTTCCTAAGTTACTTGTGATGAAAGAAAGTTCATGGTGCTTTAAGCAGAGAAAAAGACTCTTCTTAGCAGTAGATACAGCTCTGACCCGTGCAGCCACTGCTGCTGTCTAGCACATATCCTCCAGGGACTGCTGTTGGGAAAATGTTACCTTTCCCAGCTGTCTGTCCTCTTTTCCATGTATAGTAACTTCCCACCTGCTTACCATCTCATTTGTCCTGATTCCTGGAAAAAAACCCAAACAAACAAATAAAATAAACAAAAAGTTAATGCATAATAGTATCTAGGCACGCTAGGATGTGAAACTGCTCTCAGGGAGGTAAGAAAACCATTTTGGTTAAAAACACAAATCATCTGAGTTGTTGAATTAGTTACAGCTCCCTCATTTTTAGCCACCAAAGCAGAGATTACTGACAAGAAAACCATGAGTTAATTCTTGCAGGTTGGTAATCCTCAGGTTGGTTACCAGGTTGGTAATCCTCATGGCAGACTTCTGAAATTCCCTTTTTCCCTTCAACTTCAAAAGTCCCTTAGAACCAACTTACTTCAGCAACTTAAACTTGTGCAGATATGTTCCTGATGATGCTGATTAGAATATATTATGGCCATTAGCATTGAAACTTCTTAATGTTCATTTTATTGTACTTATTTTTTGCTTTATGAGGAAAAAAAAATAAGGAAGATTTAATGAGAATGAAGACAATGCTAATAGAAATAATAAAAAGTAATTCTCTAGTATATTATGTCTATTAATTTTCACAAAATATTATAGATTATGTGTTTTTTCCATGTGAAAAATGTTTATTGGACATTTATTTTATGGTCATATAATCACTTTTATTAGCTAACAACCTTAAATTTCAGGGGGGAAAAAAACCAAAATCAAAATATATCATGCTCATTGGCACAAACCAGCTTCAGAAAAGGCTAAAGAACTATAAGGACATTAAAAATAATTCCCTTTTGCCACTCTTGCTATTTGGCATTCTTCTGAAATTTATATAGTGGCCTCTCTGAGAGTCAAATTTAGAGCTGATGAGCCACTGATGAGGTAACTATTATGTCCCATCTCTGCTTCCCTTCAATGATGCTTCAAATGGGAAATGTAGCATTTTGGGGAGATTTTTGCTCCAAATGAGATGTTAGCTGTCCAGTGGGAAGATAAAGATTCCATTACACGTACTTTAAAAGCCATAAAAGATAACCTTCATTTCCTAGCTTACATTTATTTGCACTCACACAATGTCTCCCATTTCCAAAGCTGAGTATGAGCAATTGCCAAATACATAATTGAAGTAGAGCTATACAATGAATAAGTGTCAGGTCTAGAACAAGTGAATTCCCAGCAAATGTCCTGTGTGCAGGGGGAAAAAAAAAAAAAAGGAAAAAAAAAAATTGAATCCTGAGGTATGCAGCTGTCAAATGAAGCTGAGGCTTTAAAATTGCATACCAGTAATTTTCTTACTGTCTTCAATAGTTGCTATGAACTTTCAACAAGGTGGCACAAAAATGCCATATTTCATATGAACGTTTGCAACTGTTAAGCTGAACTTTTTAAAATGTTGCTATTATATCAAACGTTGATTGACCGGAATCTGCAGCCTTCTCATTTTATCCATGTGCAAAATACAACACAGCAGAAGCAACATAACCTTTAAAGAACTACCTTTAATATATATCTCTGCAGCCCGCTAAGAAGCTCCTCTAGTACTAAGGTGAAAAGCAGAAGGGATTTTTCTTTCGGAACAAAATTGTTTAAGCTGAGATCTGCTTTAGATTCAAGTTTTAGATGCCACAAACAAATACCCATCAGATCCATACCAAACTCTGGGCTTCTCTACTCGGACAATCAATCTTGAGATATGAATAGCTGTACTATGTTTGATCATAAATAAAATATCAAGAATTGAAAAGAAAAAAATTACTTAGCTTCAAAGTATGTTTTCTAAACTCAAAAATTTTCTTTGAGCTGTGCAAAACCAGCCATACCTTCTATATTTAATTATGTAATAACAGAAGTGATAATAAGTATCTTTTCAGAATTAGCCTTTAGTTATTATTTTTATCATTTCATGAAGACTCCTCAAACCCTAAGAAATAGTGGCTCCTAGTAATTATAGTTAGGGGATTTTTCTGACTATGTGGCTTGAAACTGGGAGCTTCTATGTTCTGTTTCATTCCCTAAGCTCTCATCTTCATCCTCTGAAGAAAACTTCTGAAAAGCAGAGCCTATTAAATATTGAATGCTACTAAACTATAATAGAGCAGAGTTCCAGTTAGGTGCTTTTCGTCCTTTCAAGTTATTTTAATGCAATTAATTCAAAAGGAAGACAAGTTCTGTGAAACATGTATTACAATAAATTTGGGGAATTCAGAACCATAGCTTAATAACAAATGGAATCACAAGAAAGAGAGTATCTGTTTCCTTAATATTTTAACAGAAGGGCTGTATCTATGGATTAAATGCGTAGTTGTATCTCAGATTCTATACCTTCCCAAGCAACAGCAAATTTCACACCACCACAAACAAAAATAGAAGACTTTTACAATTGTCATATGTGAAGCAGTAGGAGACTTTTTACAGTTTGTCTTACACCTCTAGAAGTTTTTTTTTTCCACCAGCTCTCTCCTTTTTCCATGTTCATCAAGGTCATTGTGAGTTTTTTTCCCTTTGATTTTAATTTTATCTCAGTACATTCATTTTCATGTAAATTTCAGGAGAGGTGATTGTATCTTCATTTCTCCAACCATCTGGCACACTGGGAAATACAACGGCATTCAACGCCCAATGATATAAATAAGAAAAAAGATAGGGAATTTCAGAAGAGACTTAAAAACAGCAACAACAACAAAAACAAACTGAAGAGATGTGATTATTAACAACAGAAACTTGTAAATATTTTTATGAATATTTAGTGTGAGTTTCTGTAATTAAACATTTCTGAAACACTTACTTATTCAGTAAGAGATCCCTTTCATGCCACTAGTATGCTTTTTATGTTGGAAAATTAACAAGTAGAAATATCTTTCTGCTCCCTTTGATGAAGCTTCATTATTCATGACAGAAAACAAAAACACACAATGAAAAAGTAGTGATAAGCCATAATATTTACCACAAAAAAACCCCAATCCAACCCAAACCAAAACAAGTTTTATGGTATTTTACATATATTGCATTAAAAAGAAAGACATTTTAGCAGCCAAGAAATTGCATTAGTTTTCAGCAAATAAAATAAATGAGGCCAAAAATGAAGTCACAGTCAGATATATATATTTCTTTTTCAGGTTGAACTTTGAATGTATTTTAAACATGCATTTAATAACTTTTGCATAAATTTTTCAATAACAGACTTCCAGAACTACATTACCTTTTACATTTCTACTTCTTATTTGATAATTGTAATTCCATAGTAATAGCTGTATTTAAATTAATATACAAAATGCTTTGTTTTTCCTAAATGAAGCAATGTTAAATGATTTAGAACTGCAAAAATTGAGATACCACATATGCAATTGCAAATTGTAACTGGCTTCAATTAGCACCAGCATACAGCAGCATCATATCCAGGCACTAGTACTATTATTTTGAGCTCTTATAATAATGTCATATCATCTAATGCTAGTAAATGCAATGCTGATGTAATTCTTTGTGGGCTAGACTCTGTCAAAATGCTTTGGGAAAAATAATGCCATATAGAATACACACACACACAAAAATGAAGCTTGGAAGTACCTTTTCTGAAGCCATTAGTGAAGCTATTCTTCTGTAATCAATTAGAGCTTCTAAATTGATACAAAATTTTAAAGCATCTAGAGGTAATATTCATTTTCTTACTAGGAGCTGACTTTGCTCCATTCTGATGTTAGTCAAAATCTTAAGCTATTTGACTACAGAGTAAAAAGAATCTGTTTTAACCCAAGATTACACTTTCTTGGATGACAGCATGTACTTCCACTTGGTTGGAAGAGAGCTAATTTTCTTCACAGTATCTTGTACGAAGCTTTGGTTTATATTTGTGCTGAAAATAGTGTTGATAGTATAGAAATGTTTTCATTATTGTTGTTTTAACTATTGACTTACACAGAGTCAAGGCCTTTTCTGCTCCTCACCTACCAGCGAGGAGGCTGGGGGTACACAAGAAGCTGGGGGGCTACACAGCTGGGGCAGCTGACTCCAGTTGGCCACAGGGATATCCCACACCAAACAGTGCCATGCTTAGGATTTAGAGATGGGAGAAGAAGGAAGCAGGAGACATCTGTAGTGATGGACTTTGTCTTCTCAAGTCACCACTACACGATGGAGCCCTGCTGTCCTGGGGGTGGCTGAACACCTGCCTGCCCTGGGGAAATGGGGAAGGAATCCTTTGTTTTGCTTTGTTGGCATACAGAGCTTTTTTAGTTTGGGGTTTTTCTGTTTGTATGTTTGTGTGTGTTTGTTTTTTGTTGTTTTTTTTTAACCTGTTAAACTGTCTTTGTCTAAAACCACGAGTTTCATTTTACTCATCAAATTCTCTCCCCCATTGCACTGGGAGAGAGTAAGTGAGTGGCTGTGTGGGGCTTAGGTGTCAGCTAGGATTTAACCATGACACACTAACATACTGAAATGTTTCACAAACATATTTTCCACTTCTCTTCTAGAAAAATGGCTTTGTTTCATATTATCTTTCTTCCTACAAAAATAATTTAATCTTATTATTAAACCAAGACTTTCAGAAAAAAAGAATTTTCAAAATAAAATTTTAAATTTACCCAATTTTCTTATTAAAAATACATGAAAGGTCTAACGGTAAGTGGAAAATATAGTACTCACGAAACCAGATATGGTAATTGAGACCATATGTATCACTAAATATAAAGTGTATTTGCCTGTGGTTTACTGTCTCTCTGACCTCATTGCGGTTCCAAAATCTGACCATTCAATGTTTGATGCATGGCAAGAAAAATTTGGATGAACTCATTTCAAGAGCACAATATGTTCTTAAATTCTTTCAGAGCATGTGGAGAAGTAGAAGAGCAGAGATAAGTGCAAGAATAACTGATCCTTTTGGCTGTCACTGATGTTTGACTATCCTGACACCTTACAGAACAGCAGCTGACCTGGCAGTAATGCTGATGACAACCTTGCTTGTGGTCTAGAACTATTTTCTTTTCATTATTGTCATAGCTGTTTTAAAATCCACACAAAATTGTCTTACACAGGCAATCACAGTTGACCATTCTGATGCCATCCAAGTTCCATCAGTAGGATTGATACAGCACTGTTAAGAAGTAAATTCAGGACCAGAGTATTTAAAGTTTTGATTCAGTTTGGTTTGATTTGTTTGATATGCATATGCATATCGTGTATTACTAAATAGCATGTGCATTAAATGTGTATTAAATCATAGAATCACTCAGTTTGGAAAGGATCTCTTAAGATCATCAAGNTACACAGGCAATCACAGTTGACCATTCTGATGCCATCCAAGTTCCATCAGTAGGATTGATACAGCACTGTTAAGAAGTAAATTCAGGACCAGAGTATTTAAAGTTTTGATTCAGTTTGGTTTGATTTGTTTGATATGCATATGCATATCGTGTATTACTAAATAGCATGTGCATTAAATGTGTATTAAATCATAGAATCACTCAGTTTGGAAAGGATCTCTTAAGATCATCAAGCCCAACCATGTTCACTACTAAACTGTATTCCCAAGTGTCATATCCACGTGCCTTTTGTACACTTCTAGGCATGGTGATTTTACCACTTCCCTGGGCACCCTATTCCAATGCCTGTGTTGTGGGTTAAAGATAAAGCCGTTTTCCCCCCCACCCTTCCCACCCCCGGCAGGGGGGGAGGGGGGGGTGGAGACAGGCGGGGACGGGGCCAGTCCCCGGCACAGCTGCATTCCCCACCTGCAGCGTTGGTGCAGGTGTGGCCCCTCCTGGGCCGGCGGGAGCGGCTGCTGCAGCCCAATTTTGCCTGCGGGGGTGCGGTGCCCCTCCCCCCCTTGCCGTGTTCCCATCTTTGGTCGGGGCTCGGCGCTGCTGTGGTCCCGCATCGCCGCGTGGTGCCTGCGGCGTGCCCAGCTCTCCCGGCAGCAGCAGCGGTGGTGGCGGGCACGGCACAGCAGCTGCTGGTGCGGCCAGGGCCGGGGTGCCGAGGGCGCCTCCATAACCGGACCCGCTTCGTCCAGGGGCCGGTGTCGCTTCCGGCCAGGCCCAGCACTCCCGTGTGTGCACGGGGCCTTACTGGGGGCGGGGCCCGGGTGCTGACGATCCAATCGGAGAAGGCAGGTCCCCTGGGAGCCATCTGCGCATGCGCAAAAGGGGTCCCCTATAAAAAGGCGAGCGGTGATGCCATCTCCCTTTTTCTCCACTGGACGCAGCCGAGGCAACATCGCTGCTCATCTCCGCGCCGAGTTTTGGCCCCCCGCATGCCGGCTGATTAGCGACTTCAGTGGCTACCGCATGGATTAAAGACCACATCTTTCCATCAGTACTGGTATTCCTTCCCGGGGAAAGGGGGGTGGCAGTTCACGTTTTTTTCTGACTGTCTCAGTGCCTTTCCAGGAGCCGGGTAGAGGCTCGGCGCTACCCCAGAGTCCTCCTGGTTGGCCGGGGGACCGGGAAGAGCTGAGGTCGCGGTCCTTCTCTAATTATCCCAGCGTCTCTTCAGGAGCCCCAACAGAAAACCCAGCACTATCCTAGAGCTTTCCCATCCAGACGTGGGGTCTGGGAGAGCTTAATTTGTCTGTCTTTGCGCTTTATTGTCGGTTTTCTGTGTGTGTGAAATAAACCTTGTTACTTGTGTGTTTTCTTTTTGGGTGTGTGTGGCTTCTCTCAGACCTCTCTTGTCAGTACCACACTTCCTAGTGGTAAAACCACGACAGCCTGAAATAACACACTGGTGTGTATATGCTATATATGTAATGTAGATACACAGCATATACTGTATATGTTGAGATACAGACTATATGTATACTATACTGTATGTGTATGTTATAGCACCCACACAAATAATTGATACAATATATATCTGTCATGTAGTATCCTTGTAGTACTAAGTTCAACTACATGCTAATACAAAAGATTCCTGATCATTTTCTGTGAGAAAACATGATTTAGATGCAATATATACACATAAATACCTACTTAACTCTATTACCAAGGATAATAGTTTTAGGAAAATGTAATAGAAATATTCTGCAAACTTGAGTTGCTAATCAGGATGCAACCCTTTAATAAAAGTACTAACTTGGATAAAAAAGAACATGCGTTCTCAGCAGAACTATGAAAATCAGTTTTAAGACTGCAGTAGTAAGAAGCAACACTTTCATTCAGAAACATTTTGTGGTATGACAGTTCAGTGAACAGCTCAGTGTTCTGCCAGCCATTTCAGAAATTTCTTCTGCAATGGAATACAGAAGGTCTTAAAAAGTAAAAGAAATAATAACATAATGGCATCTAGGACTTTCAGAGCTAGTCAATATATATCTGTAATTCTCACTTGAACTATTTACTCATACTAGGTCAACTGAGTCAAACACTGACAGTTTTGTAAAGAAATCAAAGAATGCTGATGGATTAAAATAGGATCTAAAAGATCAGTCTTAAGACTGAAGGTGCACTAAAATTAACACTGTGCTGCAAACTCCGGAAAAACAAATTGTGATAACGATACTGATCCAAAACAGTTACCATGTAATCAGGGCCTACTGGCTTGTGTCAGAGAGAACGAACCAGAAGGGCTGTTTTAGAGTAACTATTCAAATATCATTAATCTGCATTTTTTTCATTAAAAGAAATTGTTACATCTCTCGTTTCAGATTTCTTATGAAAATGAAGCGAAACTTTAATAATTAGGGCTGCTGTAATGAATTTCTACAAGGAACTCAACATAAAAATATGTAATGGTTGCTACATTAAAATTAATGATTACAATTTCTTAATAAAATTAGCTTCATAATGATACTAAGTTATTCTTTTGCTCTGAACACATTAAAGTATTCAACAGCATGGTAAAGAAGAGGCAGAAACTAAAAAAAAAAAATTGACATATTACAAAAATTAGTTATTTGATTGACAGTACACTTTAACATAATTTTATGTGATATGCTTTCTATGACAAGAACAAATATTGGTTACAAAACTAATCCTGGCATACACAATTTTGCAGCTTTTTCCAAAAATTATGTCAGAAGTTACATCTATTCAAAGTGGGACCTGCAGACTATATGTGCTTAAAGTTTCTATCTTGGCAGGAGAGCCAAAAATTTATGATTTAAGCTCTCTGCCACAGGCAGATGGGAGGCTGATACACTAGATACGACTGCTATTGTAAATTTATTTGGCATTTCATTTTTCAGTCACACTGATGGTTATTTTCATACATCTTCAATCCATTATTTACTGTTAAACTCAATTAGTTTGATTGGCAGATTTAGCTTCCCAGTGGGTCTTTGTCAATGTTGTGTAGCAGTAAATACCTTGAGATACTTTTTCAAAACTTTCCTTGGTTGTTTGCTTTTTCCTCAACCAGATAATTATTGATTAGCTGGTTTTGTGCAGCTCTCACCCATCTGCAGAGGCAATCAGGCCAGATGAAGTACACGGTAATCAAAATTACCTGTCTGCTAATAAAACCTCCACCTTCTTTTGAAGAGGCAGAAAATCATGCAAGGGATAGGTGTCCCAGGATTCAGAAGCCCTTGTCCAACTGGCTTTGGCACAAGAGTGCCATGGGCAGGGGCCTGGCTATGAGGAAAACTGTGAGATGGCAAGAAGGAGCATGGGTACAGCAGGTGTTGAATTTCTTAAAGGCAATATTTTTAATTATTTTTACTTATAAACTAATTAATGGATTTACATACAAATGATCAGAAAATTTATTCTTCACTCAACAACACACATGCTGTCTTTTTCATACATAAAAATGAGACCAAATCCTTGATTCAGTCTTAATTAGAAAACTCTAGCTTGTTCTTCTATAGTGTTCTGTTTTCTGTATATATAGTGGGCAGAAAGAGGTATAATAATTAATGATGCAGTACTGTGAAAAATGGTCAGTTTATAAAAAAGGTCAATTAAGCAAGCCAAAGAAAAAATTAAATAATAAGAGAAATGAGCTTACATTTATAAAAACACATGAAAACTAAAAGCTGGCCTATAATGGATTTCTCCAGGACAAAATATTTACATTTTCATGCTACATAGTTCAGCGGCCAGGGGATCAGTTGGCATGTTTCTGTCTTGAGCTGGTAAAATATTATGTTCAGAGATTAACTATTCAATAGAGACACAAATTTATATTTTAGTAAGGCTTGCTGGTAGAATACATTAAAATATTACATTTTTCTTACAGGCTGAACTCAAGACTTTCAGTAAAGTACAAGGAAAAACTGTTTGAGAGCCACAAATATAAAGGGGAAAATACAACAACAGATCTATGGGGCCCTTGCTCCTGCTATGACTTATTTTTTCAATGCTACTTTTTGGAAATTGATTACTGTAAGAGCAGTAATAACAATTTGTCAGTTTTTGCAAGGAGTCAAGCTACAATATGTTATATCTGAATAAAGGATAGAGGGGGAATTCTGATTTATTTTCTTAAAAAAAAAAAACTTTTTAATGTAGTCTAATTTGTGACTGTGTATGTAAAAATTTTATGAGGTATTCTAAAAAATAAATTTGCAATAGTCTAATGTTTAGAGTGCTCTTTGGTACTTCGTGTAAATACACTTACTAAACTTGGGGCAGTTATCCAGACACAGCAGTGTTTATAAGCATTTCCATGCAGAAAAATCTTCTCTTTAGTTACAAGAAAAGGTTATGGGAAAAAATGCATTTCATACAGTGTTAATGACATCTAGAGCTGAACATCAGGGGTTGTGCTAGAAAGAACTCTTTGTTTGGAAGATATCACTAACAAAATTCTTTAAGCAGCAGCCATTGTTCTGATCATGCTTAATCTTTTAATTGATAAAAGCAAAACATTACTGTTTATGAATAAAACATTCTAGCGATATAGAACAAGAAATTAATATCAATGCAGAGGAGGGCTAGAAAATTAAACAAGATAATTTGGAATATAGAGTAATAGTATGAAATCAAGGTCAGACACTGGATTATTAGTGACTAGACGTTCTTCTATAAGATTATTGGTTATGACATAACTGGAGGATACAATTGATGAATTAGCCAATCATGGCCATTGAGACCTGTCATGTTGCCATTAGAAGAACAAACGTAACCTTAGGCACTTATCAAAGACATATGGCAAATCTGATGCTATCATTTAAAGTACTTTCTATGGCATACTAAACACAAAAAGGTCTCTTGTGTTAAATCAGATTCAGGGAAATCAGATTCAGATCCAAAGAGGAGGTGTTAGCATCATGCCTAATCTGGGCAACCTGGCAGAACTTCCCATCTTTTGCAGGAGGACAAGAGGTCAGTTTGCATATCCTTCAAACAAGCCTGGAGTCAAGGTTAACATCTGTAGCTTGTAAAGTTTGAGAAGCAGAACATATTGCTTCAAAGCTGAGACTACAGAAAACTGGCGTACCCATCTTCTTCTTGGCTTGGAGCTCAGGCAGAACAGGTTTATGTCTGATTCTGAGTGGAACTTGCTCATACATTATGAGTCCCCAAACCTACAGGATAAGCTTCACTCCTCATGATAGGAGTGTAAAAGGTTTTAGGATAGATTAATGACATTAGTTAATGAGATTAGCAGATGACTGTTCTTTTGTGCAGCCATATGTATAATTTATTTCTGTGCTTATGTAGTGGATCACATTTTAATCTGTGATGTTTCTTTAGATCAGAAAAAGCGAATGTGTTTGCCAAGCATATGCAAACATAATTATTTCTGAGTGGCCCTTTTTAGTTCAAACCCTATCCCTTTACCTCAAATCTTATTTACCCTTCTTTCTTTGAGTAAAGGCAAAATGCTGTGCAGATAGAAAATAGAAATTTTTAGACTGGACAGGAAAAATATTTTTTTCCATTAATATTGATATTATAAATTATTTCTCTGTACAGATATATTTGGGTATTTGTTTACATGACCTGTACCTATGTTAAGAACAGTTGTATATATGGGCAAGTGAGCACATTTCCACGATGCACATTTCCAGTACAAAGAATAATAAATGCTTCTATTACTCTGTATTCCTAATGTTTTATTAATTGTGTTTCCTATAGGTATATTGACGACTTTCAGCTGTTTAAATTCATTTGGGAGAAAAAAAAACCCCAAACAATCAGTTTCTAAATTGAGGAGTCTAGAGCAAGAAAAACAGATTTTAATTTAATAGTTTTTGTTGTCTTTTGGTTAGGGTATGGGTTATTTTTTTTTAGACCATTAAATGTAACTTTTATCATTTTTCCTGTTGAAGTCTGATATACAGACTGAAAACTGCAATACACCTGAAGGATCTACTGAAGTAGAGCCACAGGAGAGTAATGATCAGCGAGCTATGAAGACTTAGGAAGTTGGTGCTGTTCAGCTTAGAGAAGAGAAGGCTCTGGTAGACCTTAGAGTACCTTCCAGTACTTAAAGGGGGCCTATAAGAGAAATGGAGAAGAACGATTTACGGGGGAAAGGAGAATGGCTTTAAATAAAAAGAGAGCAGTTTAAATTGGATATTTGGAAGAAATTCTTGACTGTGAAGTTGGTGAGACACCAGAACAGATTGCCCAAAGAAGTGATGGATGCCTCATTTCTGGAAGGGTTCAGGGACAGATTGGATGGGGCTGTGAGCA
>VYZS01077654.1:1698-22017 GCA_013400695.1 Neodrepanis coruscans | reverse complement strand
TAATCCTCAAAAGAACATCTTCTTGCCATTAAGCTAAATCACTAGGCCGAGACCATGATGCAGCTAAGAGCTTTACAGGCTTAATATGCAGTCGCTTCTGAAGGATGTGCTTTTTATTTTTACGTGCCATTCCCCCACTCCTGCCCCAATATAGAAGGCAAATGTAAATTAATCAATAACAAGCTTTAGAGATACGTTGTGCAGAGCAGGACAGTTATCTTCATTTGCAATAGTGGCTAATCTGTCAGAACATAGAGAGAAAAGAAACACTCAAAATTATCTGCTTCTACTCCAGAAATGGAGAGACATCTGTCAAAAAGAGGTGTTCCACTTTCTAATCTAATGTAAATTAGATGAGGTAGCTGAGAGTAGCTCATGTTGCATATTGCTATCAAGAAAGACTTTCCCTCTCTAAAACCCTTTAACAAGTCCCATTCCTGTTACCTTTCATCAATATATTTAAAGTGAGTAACAGAATCTTTTGCTTTGAGTAATGAAAACATTGATTGAAACACATGCACATGTGCAAATCCAGAATGTCTTTGTGGACATAGCCAGTTACTAAAGTGTCTATCATGTTAACTAAACCAACTAAAGTGGATGCTTTATTACTACATTTGCAATACCATGGCTAGTGATTTCCATATAATTTCCCGCTAGTTAGTATTATGGCTCTGAGGAAAGCAAACCTTGCATGAACACTTTTTCTTCTGACTTCATGCTGAAAAACAGTCTTTGTTTTACTGAAGAAGCAAAGGCAAATGTATTGTGGATTTCTGTGCAAGGAAATTGATGTTAGATTTCAACACCTTAGTTCAGAGGAAGCTTTGTCTTCCACATGTTGTAATTCAGCAGTCTGTAATAGGATTTGGTTCACTGTGTCTGACTGAGACATTTGATTACTTTTCTTATTATATAATTAATTTAGACATCCTTACAGTGGGAAAATATCACACAATGGCAATACCCCTCAGAAAAGACTTTTCTTCCTTAAATGAGAATGTTAGAAAAGCCTGGAGGGAAAAGTTAAAAGATTAAAAGCAAAGGATCAGCATGGAGGCTTCTTAATGAATCGCTCATTAGGGTCAGAAAAAGAGAACCAAAGGCAGAAAGGAAAGAAAACAGTATGAGTAACTGGCAAAGTACAAGAGTTTATTCAGACCAAAAAATCTTTTAAAATGGTAATGCAGCTAAGCCCAAGAGAAGTTAGTATCATTGTAACTGTTAGTAAGTATAACACAGAAAACATAGAAGCCCCATTGTGTTTTCAGTTGCACATAACTCTTGTTAAGGGCAGATCTGTATGAGGACTACAAGAAAATTTGAGAAGCCAAATATAAAGACAAGCAACATATCTGAGAATTTTGTATAAGACAATTGGACTACTGAGTTGCTAAGGGGTTAATTAAAGAGAAGGAAAGGTCAAACACAGACATCTTAATCCATGCCAGTGTGAAAGGTATTATCACCCATGGAAAAACAAGTTACTATGATGCTTAGTGCTTTGTCTGGAAGGCGGTACACTTAATAAAATGATATCAAAATAGATGTTCTGCCCAATTTGTACAGCTTGTTTCCTGTTTTTTTTTTCCCAAAGTACAATTTATTGCTTATTTTGAAAATAAAATTAATTGGTGAACTCACTTTGCTGTCCTGAGATGTTCTTTGAGAGTACTGAGGACCAGCCACAGAAGTAGCAAAACAAAGGCAGCTGTTACAGCTGCAGTGAGCTAAGCTATGATGCTGTGAATCAGTGCATCCTTAAAGAAGTGCAGCCTATGCAAACATAACTGCACAGAAGCCCAGAAAGGGTAGTGTTGTGCCCTCCCAAAGATGCTATGTGACTTTACTTTAGCACTAGGAAAATTACTGTGCAAATCCTTGGATGTGTGGCTGTCCTTTACTGACATGACTTTTTTTGATGGTACGTTTAAGAACATGGAATAGCGCCATAAAATGTATTTGAAGGCAAAACGTTTTGGAACTCTTTTTTTTTTAAGTGCTTTTTAGGAAGCCCATAGGGAAAGAAATATTTTTACCTGATTTGAGAAAAACTGTAATTTTCTAATCATGATGAGCTGCTAATAAAAAAAATACAGGAGGAAAACAAAGACAGGAATCTAATAGCAGAGCTAGAATCCCACCTTGAAAACACATGTTGATTCTTGTCCCATGCTTTCCATTTCTGACTGTTGTACATCAAGTAAAGAGCCCGCGGATGGAGAAAACCCTGAGCAGCACCTACGGCAGCAGGCTAACTTTCCTCAGCAGGGGAGAAAGTAATATTGTATAAACTTCTAGGGCTTGGTCAGTAAGAATGAGGGGAGAAAGGTGAAAAGATGAAAAACAATAGGCTTTCATAAATAAGAAGATGAAAAAGGCAACATACATCCTATAAACTTAGATTGGGAGGGGCATGCATGATTTCTCAATAAACAAGCTCAAGCTGCATCTTTGTACATCGTGTGCTGCCTGCCTCAAGCAAAGGCTCTGGCCAGACTGTGCAGATGCTAAAGCAGGGTTAAATGAAGGATAACTGCCAGCAGAACATTTTTTAGATCAACCAGTTGGTCAACTAGTACATTTTTCTCCTTGCATCAGCCTCCCAGACATGAAAGTACAGCTGCTCAGTGGTTTTTCTGGAATGTTTTACTATTTGCTATGTGTCCCTCTGAGCTAGAAATGCTGAGGCAAAGAACTCTTATTTAGTGTATCCTCTGTTTTCAGAAAACAGAGTGGGTTCAGGAAAATTGTTTTATTTTCTATTTCTGTTCCTATGCTTCATCTACTGATTATTAAATTCCACTAGCCAGAGATCTATCAGCAGCTGACAAATTTGAGTGACTTAAAAGTAAGGAAAGGAATAGGTAAATTATTTGAGATTAAGAGTTTCATTAAATCATTCTTTGTTCTGGCTGTAACTCTAATTATAGCTTCCACCTCAAGCAGTGAAATACTGTCTCAATATTGATCTTGCTCAAATTCAGTACTAGTTTCTTTAGATATTGCCAGTTACCTTTTGCAGTAGCCAGCTTTTTGCCTTGTCTTCAATCATGCCACTCACGGATGCATTGCCAAACTGATATCACTTTCCTGCTGTGAGGTCATCTTCAGTTATTACCCATTTTCTGTGCCTACAAGAGAAATGCTACTCAACTGCAATAAAAAGTGATAAACACCACAAATAGTAACCAAGCATTCTAGTCAGTGCTTTTATGTAGCGAATACCTAAACAGTTTTGCTATCAAACAAAATCCAAATGGAATGAAAATTGTAAAAGCCACCTGACAGGCCAAAATCTGTAATTCTTTCACATAATGGTGCAAGAGAGAATACTAACAGTATGTCATTTGGAGCGTGATATTTCCCCATCCTTAGTTGCAATTCACTTGAAAGCTCAGAGTAATTTTGGTATAATCCGTCATTTATCTGACGATAAGACCATAAATGATTAGACCAGCAATTCTATTTCATTTGTGCTTTGTCTCAAACAATCATAGCTGTTACGAATTACAGTCAAGATAACCTTTTTTCATTTGTTTGTTATTACTGCTGAGGTAAAACACATGAAGTACAAGCATCATAACTCCTCTTGTTTGTCAAATTTGTTAAATTTCCTCAAAATGTATAAAAGTGACATTTTTATAAAAGTGACATCTCCTAGGGCACATCTGGCAATTTTTTTTTTTTTGTTAGAAAAGGATAAATTTTAGAAGACGGTACAGAACATGCTATGAGTGCTCTGAGTAGAATGATTTTCTGTTGGTGAAAGTGACCTTAAGAGACAAATTTGTTGATGGAAAGGGAACTAAAAGAAATACTATAATTACCAAAAGCTTACTGACTTGCTTTTCACTGCAGGGTGTTTAGAATTGGAAAAAGGAGACAGAAAATTATACTGTGATTAGTAACTTTCTTATATATAGCCACAATTGCACTGGTAATAGTTTTGCTGGACCCTTTCTGTTCTTCTGGCTGCAGTATTTCAGCCTCATGAGGTCTATACATCTTTAAACTCTAAACCTACATTAGGTTGCCACCTACTCAAACTCTTCAATGTATTTGAACTCACCTTGTGTTTACATGCAAAACTTTTGACTTTACATAAAACTTAATTCCAGGTTCAATTCTCAGCAATAGCAGCCTCTTTGTTCCTGTTGGCATTGTGGAAATTAATACTACAACAGTGAAAAGAACAATGTAAGTCTCCCCTCCACTTTCTTTTCTCTTTGTAAGTCATCCACATTTTTCATTCTGTTTTCAGAATTCCACAAGACTTCAAAAATATTTCTTTGTGATGTTCTGCCATCTTACCTTACTTAGGTTCTCAAACCCAATCCTAACAATGCAGAGGCTGACTTCTTAAAAATACCATAGTCACCCATAGGACTATCCAAAAATCTGAACTGCAATCCAAGAATACCACAAAATTCTTAATTTAAGATTTGAGAGGAATACATGGTAAGACAACAGCTGTGTCACTGCATTTCTGATGGAATTGTGGCACCGCTGAGAGCATGAGGCACAATCACTGGCAGTAAGCTACAGAAGGCTTGAAAACTGAACCAAAGACTAGAGATTTAGGTAAATATGCAACAGAGCCTACGATGCAAATAGACTGTAGTGGGCCTGTAGTGGCCAGGATAAACCCTAACCCAGTACTCCCAGCTGTAGGCTCTCAATCTTATTGTGCTTGCAACTCTCAAGAGATTCCAAGCTTATGCTTCTCTTTCTGGAGGGAGATGATGATTGCTGTGTTGACATCATTACTATGAGAAATAGGTGGAGAGTACATTTTGCTTTCCTGGCTGCTACCCTTCCCCTGACTTGACCATTTGTCTACTTTCCTTCAAAACACAGCTCAGGAAGATCTATTGGTAGGCCAATGAATCTTGATAACCTATTTTCCCAACACAGCTTTAGATACAACATATCCAAATTAAATTTTAGTTGATTTCTCCTCTTATTGAGGTGGTCTCCTGGAAGATAACCATTAAATTCAGCTAAAAGAATACACAAGATTAACTATGGTTGGACATAGTATTTGATTAAAGTAATGCATAAACATCCATGTTCTCTATCCATGTCAAGACTGAACATGACTTTTTATGAATTCACCAAGGTAGAAAAAGAGACCAGAGGTGTAGGGAACAGCTACATGCCAACACTGAAACAACTGGATGCTTCTCAGAGTGGGAAAAGGAGCCTTAAAATTTGGGCAGTAATAGCCACAGGAGAGATTATGAATACTACAGGTGACACTAGTAGCTTCTAGAACGCAAGAGTCCAGAAAAAAAGGAGAGATAGTGAGCAAATAATTAATTTATAATTTACATAACTTTGAATTACCATAATAATTACTCTGACTGTGGTAAGGAACAACAGGGAGTGCCAGAGAAAAGGACTATCTAGATAAGCTCCTTTAACAAACATGGTGGATAAAATTACCACAGTGCAGAAAAGTTAGAAGTAGAAAAATGCAGTTAGTGCCCATCATCTGAAGTAAATCTTTTAATGAGTATTAGCTCTTACACTTATTTCCATGTCAGTTCATACATTTCTAGAAAGTGTAAATAAATCACCATGTTTACATTCTGCATCTGCCTCTGCTTTCACAGTACAAGAACAAAAAGAAATGAGATACATTTTCCAATATTTAATACAATTAAAGATAATATTCATATAGCAAGTAACACAAATACAATCATGCATCTTCTTGTTTGAAGCAGACTGTAAAAGGCAGGTTGTTGGGCTGTGATATTTGAAACTGAATAGCAGCACTCTCCTCACTTCTGCAGTGCTGTGGATACTGGCATTTCAGGCTGGTATTTGCTGCCTTCTAAACCAGTAACTTCTAGCTGCAGTTTGCATATGCTGTCCAACCCAAGCAAGGCACTGTTTCGAAGCAGCAAGGCAGGACACCTTACACCATCAGAAATGGGTATACTTCTGCTCTTCTCCAGTGTGAAAATTAACTCTGTTTCCATCTATTACTATGACAAAAGTAAGGGGAGAATGAAACCAGCTAAATATGACTTCTCTTAATTTTACAGGACTACTGTCTGCCTTCTCTATTTAGCAACATAAACTAGGAAGCACTCAATAATCACAACTGATTTTTCTCTGCTATGAGGTTCAAGACGTAGAGAGGAAAAGTGTACAGAAATGCCATGTTCCTGCTGGAAAGGCATATATTTGAAATTCTTAATACATGAACAAAAGCTTAATTTGTAGGCACTTCATATTTTTGAAAGATGCTGTAATTTAAAAGATTATAGTGGCAACAAGCAAATTGGACTGTCATAGTTGGGAGTATGAAACATTTGTCTGCCACTAAAACAGACCTAAAAAAGCCTTTCTACATCATCATGGTAATTACCTGCTTCAGGCCATGCTTAATCCTCCTATTCAGACAAAAATCTAATCATGTTAGTGCTATGGGTTCATGCAAGTGAAAAGAGAAGATGCCTCCCCTAAACAAAAAATCCCTCTTGACCGTCATCTTGTGGTTTTACTGAGTCTGTTTACTAGCTTGTCCTATGCTATCCAACATAACATAATCAAAACAAGTATTGCTACTTTTGGAAGTGATGGAAATTTACGGTGAACTGTAGCATGCTCTGGGCAGACTCCTGCTGTCACTTCTTGCCATACAGCTCATAATTCTAGGGGATTTGCAGAAATACAGAAATAGGTGTAACTGCATACGGCAATTTTACTGCTTGTACACATGGTGACCTGTTTGACTGATTTAAGTTATTGAAACACCAGTTGACTTACTCTGAAAAACGTGGTGCTTGTAGCTACAAATACCTGGTAATGTGTTTTAATGCACGGAGAGTGAAAGGACAGTAGATATGTTACTGGATGTCACCTGAACTTGTTGAAGAACTTCAGTGTGAATGCAAGAGGTTTGGAAACTAGCTAATGCCAGGAAAAAAAAAGAAGAAAAAAGAAAAAAAAATTTAAAAAGGGAGGCGGGAGCATCTTAACTCTTGCCAACTGAAATTTTATCTCTGGTTGTAGATTGCTCCAAATTTTTTTTTTTGCTGTAGAAAAAAGATGAATCTGGTTATGGAGTGTTTACACTACAGTTTTGATGAAACTAACTGGTGGAAGTTGCATTGCCTGTTAGGCTGAGAAGCTGAACTGTTTGCACAAGTCTCAAAAATCATGAACATTACTTTTGGTGATTTTTGATTAAATTCTATCATGAGCTTAGCACAGTAATAAAAATTTAATTGCTTATCTGATCTCGCCCAGTTAAAAAGGCAGCTTTTTGTAGGTTGATGGGAGAACCGTGATGGTGCGTGGTGGTGTTACCGCTCGGAGGGCTGTGCCTTTTGTCAAAGCGAGCCTTTGCTTTCTCTTCAAACTGTTGGAAAGACACGAGAGCTCACAAACGGAATGGCTGTTAGTCTGTGGGACACTTAGTTACTATCTCCAAAATTATATGGTACGGGCTTAGCCAGCGGGCCTCGAATGGCAAGCCAGGGCACCGGGCTTAAGTTGCCTGCATTTTGTCTGGGACTGAGCCTTACTCTGCCAACTCAACCTAAGCCAAGTCTAAATTCAGCAGGAGGCTGTGCCACATGCCACAAACGCTCTCCCTTGCCCCGGGCCGAAGGTGCGGGGTCCGGGGCAGAGCGGAACCCGCGGGAGGGACGCGCTTACCTGGCTCCGGCAGCGCCGGCCTCGGGGCGAGGGACGGCTCAGCCCCGGCGGCGCTCGCACCGCACCGGGCTCGGCTCGGCTCAGCTCAGCTCAGCTCAGCTCAGCTCGGTTCAGCTCGGTTCGGCTCGACTCGGCTGGGCTTTGGCTGTGCTGGTCTCGGGGATCTCTCCTTCCCCGTCGCACCGCTCCTCCCTCTCTGTGCGCGGCCCCTCCGTTTATAACGAGGGGCGTTGCGGCACAGCCCAGCTCGGCCGCTGCCTCTCCCCACCCACCTCCCGGGACAGACCCCTCTGACCCGTCTTCCTCCCACTTTCTCCCCTTCCTACTCCCCTTCCCCGCCCGCAGCCGGAGCCTCCCCCGCCCGCCGCGTGTGCGGAGGCGAGCGGCAGGAACAGGGTGTCCTCAGGGGTGACAGCAGGACGGGCGTGTGCTGGCGCTGGGCAGCGCTGGGCAGATCCAGCGCCGGGGACTCAGGAGAGCTGCAGAGCAGCGCGGCCGCCGGCGGGCTGCAGGGTTGGGGCGAGGGGTATACTCTCCTTCCCTTCGGTTTCTGAATTAGAGCGCGAGTAGCGTAGAAACATTTCCAGTTACTCTAGGACTCCCCCGGGCCGCCTGTGAGCACAACAGAAATGTTCTGATCATCACTAATGAAGTTGCAATAAATCCATAATTGCCACAATAAATCTGGCAAACTTTATTCTCTGGGAGAGAGAACAGGTATGTTAAAGACCCTCGGAATACATGTTCTAGGAGGGGTCTTCATGTTGCTTCTGTCATTTAAAGAAAACAGATTTTGTTCATGAGGGTTTTTGCATGTTTGTTTCTCCCTTGATCTAGTAAACAGGATGGGGAGCAACTTTTCAAGCAGGAATTCTGAGATGATCATGCTTACCAAGAACAGAATGTTAGAAGAACAGAAGTTATGTTTCATTTTAAGGTCTTCACACCATGGTTATGGACAGAGCTGAAGCTCCCAGTGGGAACTGCACAACTGCAGATTGCTTCCTAACCTTTTTATGAATCTCATGTGTTTTTGAAAGCCCTCTTAAGAAAGCCATGACCTAGAATGGCAATATCCTTCAAGAGTTGGCAGTATATTGTGGCTAAGAGTAATTAGGATCTACATATTGATAGTAGTAAGAGAGGGAAATAAAGAAGAAACATTTAGATTCTATAGTACTAAAAACTTGCTTTTCAATGTCTGCACACGTATAATCAGTAAGGTCTTATCTGGCTGTGAGTTGTTTTTGAAAGTCTGTTAGCTCAGATAGAAATCCAGATGTGCAGCATGTCACATAAACTCAGACATTCCAGGCTGCGTCTGATAAGCTGTGAGCGTGTTACATGGAGGCACTAATTAAGCCATGACATAATCTTTCTGCCCTGATCTTACTTATGTCGTGACAGGAAAAATCATCTGCGTTTCCATCAGGACAGCAGTCAGGATTGAAGCAGTCTGTATTGGCAGCATGCTGCCCTCCTGCCACTTGGGGAGCCTGTAATTGGCTTCCTCTCTGAGGAGATCGTGCTGAGAGATCTTCTAACGATGAACTGTGTGCATGTTCACAGATTTATCATGACAGGGACTAGAAGACAGTATATGCAGGCCTCTGCAGTGTCTGAAGCTGGCTACAGCAGTGTGCTCTGTTATTCCCATATAT
This sequence comes from Neodrepanis coruscans, assembly GCA_013400695.1. Taxonomy (NCBI): domain Eukaryota; kingdom Metazoa; phylum Chordata; class Aves; order Passeriformes; family Philepittidae; genus Neodrepanis; species Neodrepanis coruscans. The sequence goes on along the minus strand of VYZS01077654.1, from coordinate 12,682 downwards.
GTTGCTGGTTGTATTACATGGAACTCTTAACATATGGGACCCATTTATTCTATCCAAACAATTCTTTGTACATGTGTGACTGATTACCAAACTCTACTGAGTAACAATGAATTTGGCATTTATTGCCCAATTCTGTGCCAGTCTGCTCTGGTAAAACCTGCTGGATGGAGCTGATGGGGAGACCACTATATAGTGACATTTGCAGGTCTTTCAGTTCTCACAGAGCTGAAGGAACTGAAACCAAATCCCAATGCCAACATAAAAGACTGGCTACTTAGAGTCACAAAATGTCCCTGTATGTGTGAACCACTGCCTGGGTTCAGTTGTTCCTTTTATTGCATTCCATCATCCCTTCTCTTCAGGAAAGGAATAGGAAAAGTAGATGATAACTAGTTTTAACCAGAATAAAATGAAAAAAATCCACAACAACCTCTCTTGAATTGGATTCTTTTTTAAAAGATGAATGTAAAATTGAATTTGGATCTGCTTCTCTCTGCTGAGTTCAGTCCATGTCTGGTGGATGTGCACAAGAGAGATGTTATTTAATGTAATTTTGTGAAAATCTCTTCACTACCAGCAGTTTTGTGTCTGGAATCCTAATAACAGAATTGTAACATTATGGGCACTGCAATGTGCACTTGCTATAAAAATGTGATTTACAGGACCATCCAGTGAATAATAATCTTGATTCTGTTTTCATTGAACTGCTGTAAATAAAGAGGCTTCTTCCTACCAGAATTGATTGAGATGTCAATAATGTGGAAAGAGTTTCAGGGAGCAGGTTTTATTCTACTACTAGTGTTAGAGCAGAGAGCTGTGATTAAGAAGGAAACTGGACTGCGCAATTTGTTTGCTATGAAATCAAATAAATAGCACTCCTAATAGCCATATTTATTAGAATCACTACTACTATGATGAAAATAAGTCGTTTTAAAAAATCTTCATCGTTGCCTTTATACCCTCTTTTTTTTTTTTTTTAGTAATACATTTGGAATGATTCACATGTTAACCTTTTGGCAATGGATTATTTTACATTTTCAAGATTTTTTTTCTTTCTGCAAAAGTGAGAAGTATAAAATGATTTTCTTTGTTGAAAACTGATGTTCCTTACATAGATCTCCATGCCTTTGGACATCAAGAGCTAGGCTTGAGGAAAACACCACAGATTGCAAGATTTGTGACATGCTGTTTCTATCCATTGTATTCTTTTGTATGTATTTCTGATGCATTTTCCTGCTGTGCATTCTTTCTGGAAATATGTTGGACTTTTGCACATAGAATTTAGCTGTGCATTTGCTTAGAAGAAAATGAGTAATTCAGAGGTAGGTCTCTGCTTTTACTGGAAGCCTGGACATGTCCTGGTATCAATCTGATGTGAATAAAGGTGATGAGTTGCCTGAAGATAAGAAAACTTACAAATGCCTTTATTTTAGGAACACTTCTTGTTAAAAGACTCTCACGCTGCCATAAGGACTATTTATCCTGTTTATATATATCTAAACATTTTCTGAGAATAGGAACCAAAAATTGATCCCAAATCACTGCATCTATTAATTAGAATTTTTTATCCACTTTTGTCAATGGTGAAGTGTGTTTTCAGAGTGTGTTCCCTTCTGTTATGTCTACTACAAATAAAAGTTACTAGGAAATATTAAGGAAAGAAAGTTTCATAACAATATAAAATAAAAATAAAAATACACATTGTATTTCTTACTGTCTCCTTCTTGATCTAAAACTAGTTCAGATGTAGGAAAAATGTTAACTTGTGCTGTAGGAATAAGAATGTATATTACTGTTGTCATCCACTCTCTGAGACCATAACATTTTGCTAAGACTGACAGAGTATTATATTTTTGTATATATGAGCGGAGTTAAAAATAGGAGGGTGAGAAATATCTTTTGGGACAAGTGAGGGAGGTCATTGGCAGACTTTTGAGCAGTAGTGGTGCTAATATGCACAAGGTCTGCCTCTCCAGAGGAAGATTATGGAAATTTACATTGTTATTTTTTTCTTATGAGGCCCATGAACAATTAAGATAGTTAATCTCTTTCCAGGAAGCTATATGCTTTAACTTCTAGTCTTCCTCAGCTTGTATGCTTTAATTGTATCCCTTATAATCATTATAGCATACAGCAAAAGGGGAGGCTGGAAAATATGAAGACTCTAAGTAAACCAATGTTTCAAATATCAGCATGTCCCCAACTCTTTAAAGTTTAACCGGTTTTATTTTGATAGATAAGTAGCAGCTTTTTTGTTCAACTTCTGCTGTGTAGGAAGCTGAACTGAGTAAGAAGTGTGTGACATCCTCATTTTCTAAAGTTTCTAAAATAGATAAATTATGTTCTTATTTTTATATCTAGATTTGGTTATGCTAGATCGTAAGTTTAGCAATAACAGCAACTGCTTTAGGGGTTTGCACTGTAGAATTCAGTGGCAGATATAACACGTAATGGGCTTGGAGTGCAGGGGCTGCTGTGCAGGGGGCCAGCAAGGCCTGCTGGCTGCCCTCAGGGGCTGGGGACTGCACTGACACTGGACCTGTGGGTACACAGTGAGTGCCTGGTATCCAGCCCTATATCCAGCTCTGCATCCAGTCCTTCATCCAGTCCTTCGTGGGGAGCTGCTATTGATAATGGGGAAGTAAAATTAGGTGGCTCTGTGGGTGGGGAAGGGATGGAGACAGTGTCTTTATTTGTAAAGTAAATCCATTCTTGACAGAACTGTCAGGTCACTAGATTGATGCAAAACTCTGACCCTTCTCTCAGAGCTCTTTTTGTGGCAGAAGGAGGCCAGCTGCCTTGGCACAAGCTTTGTGTCCCGCTGTAGATGTTGGGGACTCCTGGGAGACTAAGGGTATCTGTAGGGAGCAGAGGAGCCATATCATTTCTCAGGAAGTGGATGACAGATATCAGCCTGTTTTTGAGGCAGGGATCTCCACAGCAGCATGTGCTGGGGGTTGCTGTGCTGGGGGTTGCTGTGCTGGGAAGCTAGAGCTTCCAGAGGAGCAAGAGCCCAGGCACTGGAAAAGCAGCACCCAGGGGCTGGGCTGGGCTCCCTAAACTGTGCTCATGCCTCTCTGCAGTCCACAGGGTTGAGGAACCATAGTCAGCTCTATCTGAGATAATTTGGGAGGTATTTCCTCTTCTGAACACTTTCTAGGATTTTTCAAGCAAATAAACTCAATGTCATGAACTTTTAAGAAAATCTTTGAAAGAAGAGACTGGATTTGCTGCTCATGTGCTACTTCATCTGCATGGTCACAGGAGCTGCTGCTGGACTGGCAATTCCAAAACGCAGATATCTGACCTTCTGTGTGGGCAAAATCTGTGTCCAGATTGAATGCAAAGTAGACCCTGGTTGGCTGGACTCATTTTTCAGTTTAATTAAGCCAGACAGGAATAAGGTTTGGTTTTTTTTTTAATTGAATGATATGTTTCCTTCCTGTGTATCTTTCCTTTTCTTTACCTTCCCCATTTCTCTGTCATATTCCTGTCAAAAAATCTGCTGTTTGTTTAAATGAATGATAAGGCCTTCTTGATAAGGAATCTTTTATTCTGCTCATGCTGCCTTTCACATGAATCTGGCAGGGAAAGGCAAGAAGAGCCCTCTTTTGAGTAGCTCCAGGAAATGTTAGGGTGGAATAAAAGTCTGCCACTTCTAAGGAGACAGGTATTTGGGGTCCTTTATTTATCAAATGTGTTGTTATGCATTTGAAAATCAGCCCTTTTCCCTCAGATTTAGAGGCTTTACTTTTTAATAGTTGTTTGTTTGTTTGTTTGTTTGTTTGTTTGTTTGTTTTATCCCAGACATATAAACCGTGTAAACCTGGCCTGTGAATGTTCACCCTTTGTGCGTGATTGTGGCCATGTTCTTTCTGGGAACTTGTAGCAAAATATTGTGTTTTAAATGTGTTTTCTAAAATTATGTATGCACAGATCATGCCATTCAAAAGAATAGTTTTACAAAATTCAGTACAGGACAGTGAACACTGAACATGTCCATGATCCCAAAGTCTGTGAAGTTTGGCTCCCACTTTTATCACTACTTACCTTTCCTTTGAAAAAATTCATCTCATTCAAAGCAAAATTTGTGTAAAAACTATGTTCAGGGTAAAACTAAGTTAAAATTTGAAAGGGGAAAATTAAATACGGAGAGAAATCTAAGTTATAAAACTCGCAACTATTGTATATGTGGTTCTTTTATTGTGCAGTAGAACAGGATAATTTAGGCACTTCCTGTTGACATGTTAATGATGTAAGGCTCCTGTAGGTCATAAGAACTATCCCATTTAATTTTTAACTGATCATAAAATTATCAGTTTCTGGAAGAGGCTGTGGTTGTGGTAAAGGAAGATGTTGTTTGCATTGCTTAATTATCTACGAAAAATGGGTGTGGACTAATGCGTAATCAGTAATTTTTAAAATGTCTTTTCTCAAAATGACAAACAAGACTTCCCATTGTGGTAAACTTAAATGCAGTATATCTTCATAAAAATGCATTTATACTTTGCAACAAGAGGAGAAACAAAAATTGGTGTTTGAGCTGGCCTCTACTTCTTTTTGAACCCATTCATTGTGATTAAAATTTAATGGAGAGTGCACAGTGCTATCAATGATAATTACTATGTGAAAAACTCTTTTATCCAGCCTAACTGTGGACTTAGAAGTCAGTTTTTATTTCTGGAATTCTGTAAATTTACTAAGAATTACTATAAGACTATAAGCTATAAGACCCTCCTGACATTATTTCCCCATTCTTCAAGCTAAACAGAAGCACAAATAGAAGGGTTTTCCTCTGTGTGTAAATTGTTTGGAGAAAACACTGTTTTCTAGTTATCAGGCAGTTTTTCTGTTTCTGAAAAAGAAATGTAACCAACAGGAGAGTAAATGATGGTATTTTTACTGCAGAGTTACTGAGCAGCGTCTTTTGCTTCTCTACACAAAACCATAATTTTTCCCCCTTCTCATAAGAGCTCTTAAGAGTGGGGATAATAATTATTGTAGCTGTGGCTGAATTACCCTGTTGTTCCAGGCACATATTGCTCATCAACCTAACCCTGCCCAATACCTGTGGGATGAAAACAGAAAGGGCAGAACTACTGTCATCATCACCTTACTGGGGAATTAGGCCATTTAATCATTCAGTAACTTGCTGGAAATTCTCAGGACGCTTGTGGCACAGTGAAAATTCAATCTCTTTACTACCTGAGCCTGAGCAGTGCTATCTGCAAAACACCATGGCCTGAGAATCAGCACTTTCTAATCAAGTTATCATAAATAAAACATCTTAGAAAGATAAAAAGCTTCTAAATTCTAATATTGTCGGGTTGATAACGTTAAAAACAAGTGCAAGTTTGCAAGTATGTTTGCAAAAACAAGTGCAAGGTGCAAGTTTCCAAGTATGGGGTAGTACCTGATCTACTAGAGACATAACACTTCCTTGAAAATATGTCAGTTCAAAATTTAATCAAAGTGCCCAGTACGCTGCTGAAAAGGGGTGTATAAGCTATAGAACCAAAGAGCTTGACTCTTCATTGCCTGATGTCACTACTTACACCTCTATACAGACTAAGCATTAAGTGTAGGCAGGGCATAAATTGGGGGCAATTAATACCCAATGCAAACAGACATAAATGGATAGAAGATGGGAACTACTATTTTTCAGGAATTCCCCACATTTCAACATGTGTGTTTATCCTGAACTGGAACAAATAGTTGGCCTCTCTTGTGAAGGGACAAGTTTGGAAAAGACAGGCCTAGAATGACTAGATTGATTTAAATGGTGATAGTTTAAATTTTATACATGTTGTGGTAAATACTATATATTATAGTATGCTATATTATTAGGACAACATGAAAACTAAGGAATATTTTTATTATTAAAAAAACATCATTGCACTCTCGAAACAACTTATCTGATCAGAATGATTCTACCATTTTAGGGAGGGCACTAATGACAGTTCATTTTTTAGTGTTTCAGTGCATGTGAAATCTTTCTTTAAATAAAAGGGGATTAGAATAAAAATAGGAACTTCAAATAATCAGCTTGGAAAAATAGCATGTTTTTTGAAGATGTTTTTTACTTTTCTAACTTCTGTGAATAACTTAACAAGTATCCTTGCTATATCACCATCCGCAGTACAAAAGCCAAATTCTCAGTATGTTTGATTGGTGTTTACTAATTAATTTTTCTGAAACCTATGAATTTATATTAGCTTGCAATTTTCAAACACTTCACCAGTTTTGAGTGTTTGCATTGGAACCAGAACTTTGATTTTCATCCAAATTTCATAGCATAAAATCCACCAGAGATTCACAGATTCACACATTCAGCATGCATTTGGAAGGCTCTCCATTGTGGAGCTGGCAGAACAACTGGGTGAATAGGCTGTGGCAGGAGCTGCCAACTCCTGTGTCAGCCCACACAGGAGCTCCCCTGTCTTACCTGCCAGAGCTCTGGGTTGCAGGCCTGTGGCTGGGGGAAATGATACTTCAACTGTGCTTTTTCTTTCTATGCCTCCATTCAACACATGTCACAGAGGGTGAAGGGTCAAGAGAGACTTCATGGGACTGCATGAGAAACACGGGGAAGTGCTGTTGGGGCAGGGGATGCAGGGACAAGGCTAATTAGTGGGGATAACAAACTCTTTGGAGTCATTGTCTTTCACAGTTAATATCTTGATGACCTAGTTATTTGTGCTAATTTTGGTTTTTAATGGTGCAAAGAGTCATGATATATCTCTATTTGATTGCATATGATTTAACAGTTTAATTTAGGTGGCTGCATTTTTTGTTTAAATCTTGGTCAGCCCATCATTCATCCCTACTTGTAAGCCATTATCTCAGTGCTCTCAGAAAGCCTGGCCAGGCCAGGGTGTGCCTTTGGCACTCTGGTTTCATGGCTTTCAGATGTTATCTGTTTTCACTGAACATTTTGGGGTCTGGATTGTTTATCCAGACATTGACCATTTTTCAAAAAAGTAAAAGTAGTTCCTAGGCAACCTTAATGAATGGCAAGAACATGTTAGTTTGTTCATAATTTAGATGACTAGCTTGTTTACTGTGATGTTTGGTTTATTGCAAGGGGCAGGCTGATCTTATTAGCAGTGAACTATGTAAATATGAGAATGAGAACAACAAACCACCAGAGGACCACAGAATGGTTACCAGGCTTTCTTTTTTTTTAATTTAAAGTGTTTTTATTGAATAGGTTTGTATTGTGAAATTTTTAACACCAAGAGTAGCATTTAGAATGCTTTGCTCTTGAGAAAATATGAATTACATAAGGTGAATGACAGTTTCCTAAAACCTCCCTTAGTACATCTACAAAGAAACATAAAAACTATAGACATATAAACATATCTATTTAAACTTACCTATATTCTCTGTGCACTTACATAAACATATCTAAGAAAGCATGCTGTGTGTTATAGCTGCCATTAAAATTTTTTTTCTCTGAAGTACATTTCTGTGGTTATCCTTTATTAGCAGGAGCTTGAGCTACTAGGCTTAGGAGGAAAGCTCTGGTCATAACAACTGATGTTCTTAATTTTCTCCTGTGAATGGGTCAGGATCACCCTGTGTTATGCAGTCAGTAGTCATTACATATTGAAATCATCTAATGAGTTTTGAAATGTTGCTAACAGAGACATATAAATCGTTTTAGAAAAATACTGGATAAAAATACGTGCTACCTACAGGTAATCAAGGACTGAGGCTTATTTATGAATATTTTTAATCATTAAAGTAAATTTTTGGAAGAATCTGGGAAACAGAATATATTGCTCCCATTACCAGTTTATCCCACAATAAGTTTTCTTGGACCAATCTGCAAGCATTTGGATGTGATTTCTGAAGGAAGAGCTGACACAGCCCAGCTGGAACAGTGTTGTACCACTGAAAGAATGTAGAGTGCTGTGAATACTTGGTAAAGAACATGCTTATTACCTCCCTGTTGTGGCCTGTTAACTCTAAAACATAAGCACACAGTGAATAGATAGTGAATTGATACTACCCTATAAAACTCTTCTTGGAAGTGTTAGGTACACATCTTTATTCATATTTCGATGAACTCTTTATAGGCATCAAGAATCTTCATATTTTTCAAGTATTGTTATTTCTTTTGCAGTATTTGTGTTTTACCTTTTCACACAGGGTTATAACCACAAGAGATTTACTTCAACATTAGGGCAAGTTGACTGGAAACAAATATCTGTTTTGGTTAATCTACATTAAGCCAAAAACCAAAGAGAATCCTTACAGGAAAGTGTAGCTATGTGATGTAATAACTCTTTATCAATTCACAGAATCAGAAACATCCTTGTTAATTTGCCTGCTATCTGACCAACACGGGATCGGCAGATTACACTTTCTTGTGATATTTTTAGAGCCAAAACATGGTATTTTTTCATAGAACTTACTTTGTTTTCTAATTTTCCTATTTATTTCTCTAGGCCTGTTCAAGCAAAAAGGTAGTTCTAATTTGGAGTGAAATGGTATTAGGAGGAAAAAGTAGGCTTTTACTTACCTAAAAGTTACAGCTGTAGTGAGCTATCCAGAACTGCAAGTGGAGAAGCTGGCAAGACAAAAGCTATCTGACACATGTGGTAGGTTTCACTTTCACTGCAAACTTGGACAGTTCATAGAATCTAGAATATAAAAAAGTCACGGAGATAGGAGGAGGAACTTGCTTCACTGGGTAGCATGTGTACAATGGGTACAATGTATTATGAAAATCTTGAGCCAGATATGTTGCAATTGAGGGCGTGAGTTTGCTTCTCTATACCAGACTACCAGTAGCATCCAAGGACAGATTTTCACAACCGGGAAAATAATATTGTGACATTGCTCCTTTGTTCATTATGCTATGTCTGATGCAGGGATGAAACAGGAATGGTCAGTGCTGCTTGTAGGTTGCTCAGGAAGCTGGAGTCTTGTAGTGGTCGGCCTCTGGACACTAGAACAGTGTTGCTACTTGGCAGGCTGCTCCAAGGCAAAGCAGGACCTGGTTGTACATTCCTCAAACTTTCATCCATAGGCATCTTGATTAGGAGACCTTCTGCAACCTTTTAGCAGTGATCATATTCCATCTCTTTTCTTGCCTTTNAAGAAAATGGCTTAGATTGTTTTAGCTTGGTGAAAATGTCCTTTCTTGGAGATACATGCTCTTTGCTATAGACAGATCACAGAAGTAATGTGTGTAAAATAAAAGGGCAAAAGTATTGTTTAGCATTTTTCTCCCCATTTTTAGTGATATGTGTCTACAGCTGGTTAGTAGTGGGGAAACACATAGTAAAAGCAAGAGTTCAGGAGGTTGTTGTAATAGAAAATCATAGTCAAGAGTTCAGGNGTTTGTCTGCTTCTTCACAATTTTGCTGCATTATCTGCCACTTTCTTTGCTAAAGAATTTTGAGGATTTATCTACTTCTTTGTGTTGTTTTGGTATCTCTCTTGCTTGTGCACTCTGGATAAAGTAAAAGCATAGAGTTTGTTTGTTTGTTTTTAAGAGCTATTTGGAAAAAGCATTAGCATTCTTGAAAAGCCTGCAATAATCAGGAAATGAACAAGAAGGAGGAACAGCAATTTACAAGCAGGTATTTTGCCTGATTCTTTACATTCCCAATTTAAAAAAAGCCTCTGGGTTTTTTTTTTTTTTTTTTATTTTGTTATCATAGTATCCCAGTATTTTAAAGCAGCATTAAGGTCTATGACTCCTACATTAGTTTTTGAAGTGCTTATAATTTCTTTCTGTGTTCTTGCTGAGAAAAGAGCAAAGCTGAATCCCAATGCCTAATATAGGGTGGTTCAGGTTGAAAATTGGTACCCAAATACCAGTGTCAGGCATTTTTGGATTGCCTCCAAATGTATTAAATTAGGATAAATGAAAAGAAANTCATTGAGACAGGACAGTCCTGATTAAGAGGCTCAGCAAATCAGAAATTATCTTTATTGTGTTTATTATTGTGTCTCCTTGGCTATTTTTTCTTTTAACTTTGCTGGAATCTCACCAAGGCCTACAATATTCATCCCTGGTACCTCAAAGATTCATTTTGAGTCTTTCTTGGGAGACACTGATTGCAAATGTCCAGAGTTTGTTTGTTTTTGTGGGGTTTTTGAAGGAGTTGTTGTGTTTTAGGATTTTTTATTACATTCCTGTATCACCTAAAATATGTCTTGGATGAAACCAATTTGCTTTGAGGGAAACCCTTAATTCTGTTTAGGTTAAGGAAAGTGGTATCATGAGAGTTAACTGGTCTTACTAACAAAAGTTGTAAGTCAGAACTGAAGTACTGATGCTGGCAAAACTGAATTCAGTAGAACAAAATTGGCAGAAACAAATAGCAACAGGATTTTATTTAAAATGTTATTTTGTTAAAAAAAGTGATGAAATGGGTCAAGAATAAAATATGAATGGAAAAATAACTCATCATAAACCCAGAACATTTCTAGAAAGAATATCTATCTGTTCAGACACCCAAATTTTATCAATGTGTCATTTTCATGTCTTTAAATCCAAAGGTTATATGAACATGCACACTCCATGTTCGTTTTTCTTATGGCATGACTCTGGAAAAAAGATGTGAAACACTACCTGATGTATTTCATGCTGTTCTGTGTTGTCTCTAGGATGCCTACGGTTACTGACCAGAACCCACTGATTTTTTTGTTTGTTTTTGTTCATTTTATACACAGCTTTATGGAGAATGTTTTTTTAATGTGCCTCAGTTTACCAGCTTGCTGGCAACTATTTGGAATAGAGATACATCATTGTGGAGCTACATGTTAACCCAATGGAGTAAATGTGAACAAAGAACTGAGATGGCTCTATTACCACATCCAAAAGGCAATCCACAAGGTAGCTTTTGTTTGTAGTTTTTCACAAGCTTAAAGAACCCTTACAAATCCATAGTTCTGCTCAGATACGATGAGAGGACACAGAGATGGCAACTGGGGAACAAAAAGTATTTGAAATACATGAAAGGTT
>VYZS01077648.1:42783-75563 GCA_013400695.1 Neodrepanis coruscans | reverse complement strand
TTGTCCCCATTACCTTGCTGTTCCCCAGCTTTCCAGAGCAGGTTTTTTTTTGGCCAGGCTTAGTGTTTTTCTTTTTTTTTGTTGAATGTGTGAAGTCCAGGCTATTGTGCATATCATTTTCTGGTTAAGAACTGCCAAAACAAAGCCTAATATTTTTTCTAACTGATGGTCTTCTGTCTAGCAGTGTTTGTGGACATAGTTCCCAAGAAAGCAGGGGGGAAATCCAGCCTACAAGAAGCTTTTTTTCCTTCTTCCTTGTGCCTCCGTAGTTTACCTATTGTGCAACACTATATCTAGGAATGAAAGAAGGTGAAATTCTTCCTGACCCCATCTGGTGATCAGCTTATGCCCTGAAGCACGAGAACTGAGATCCCCTTGTAATTTTCTTCCTAACTAAGTGTAACCTCATATGCTGCTCTCCTTCACATAAATGCCTCCTGTAGAAAATGTTCTGCTGGCTTTGATTAATAGACTACTTCTCTGCCTCGTTATGAAGCAGCAGCAACATTTACAGATCTGGGAGGTGAAAACTTCAGATGAGCTTTAAATAAGCCTGACTGGAAACAAAGCTGTGTGGCATTCTCTGCCTTGTCTGAAAATATAAGTCAGCAGTTCAACGCAGCAGCTGAGACTTCATCAAGAGAGGGAAGATGTGGTGCTGGTGTGGCAGAGGGAAGTGAGTTAAGACACGGGAGGCAGGCTGGCTTTCCCATCCATTGTGGATTATGTGCTTTTATTGCGGGATAAACTCGCAGTCATGGGATACATTAGAGTCCCAAATTGCTCTAGTATCCCCCAAAACAGTGGACTCAGTTTGTAAAGAATAGACAGTATTTGCTATGATATTCTCCACCACTATCTCCTCTTGAATTTAGAAAAGTAAAGCACCCAGCCCTCAAAGGTTCCTCGTTATCTCTCTGGTAGCCCTCCCATTTAATAATGTGATTAGTGTGAGCATGCTACAGGAGTATGAGCTCTGTGATTTGCACTGACCTCCCACAAGGCTTTTTTGGTGCTCTTCAGGACCTTGATTGTAATCTGTAAGGTTCTAGGTGCTTTGATGTTCAACGAAAGTGCTGGGATGCATTTTGTGGACAGCCCCTCCAAGTTCTTCTGGGATGAATGGATGATCTTTGCTACCCAAACTGTGCCAATGAGAGACAAATGTGGTGCCACAGATGAGGCACTGCTTTGATTGGATGTTGCATGGGAAACTGCTGAACAACTGCTTGTTTGGTGTGGTGGTAGGGAGTGAGCTGTTTGGGCTTTCATCAAACCCAGTTTCCTGGTTGTGGGGGGGATGTTCAGTTGGACCTTCTTAACCTGGGCACTGCCTTGGGTATGTATTAAAAGAGGAATACACCCTGAAAAACACAGATTTTTTTTATTACCTTTATGGGAATTAACCAAGCATTCCTTTAGAAATACCTTTTTTTCATAATCTTTTTACCTAGTAATTTAGGGAAAATAATTAATTCCTAATAACTTTAACAGTAAATACTGGTTTCCTTTGACAAAATCCATATTGTTGCTAGTAAGCACATAAACTATTTTTGTTTCATTCCAATTGGCGTCTTGCATAGCTATTGCATGATTAAACAGAAATAATATTTAAAGCCTGACTAGCCTGCACCTGAGCCTGAAAGAACTCAGCACTTTGAGGGTCACTCTTATATTTCTTTTCTCTGTCTAGGTTGTGTTTATTTTCTTAGAGTATCAGAGTACAGATTGTACAAATCACACACAGTCCTTAACCTACCACAGGATCAGGCTGTGGCAGGACAAGGCACAGAGTTGCCCTTATTCAACATGACATTTTAACTAGGATTCAGAAAAAGCTACATTGAAGGGTGATTAAAAAACAAATGGTCCAATAAGCAGATTCCTTTACTGAAGCAGTGCAGATCCAATTTGAACCCTGCTTGCTGCCTGTAAATCAGGAATCCTGTCTGTTCACATTTGGGTACTGGTATATTTGCTTTTTCATTTTTTTTCCCTTTCCCCAACGGCGCTCACACAACTCGCTCATGTATTGGATTACATTCCCATTCAGACACTGAGCTCTTGCATCAGTGTTTCAGTACAGAATGAGCAAAACTGCTTTTTTTTTTTTTTTTCTAAAATGCAACTGGTGAGGATTAGCTTCTGTAGGTCAGGAAAAGCCATGGGCATAAGACAGAAATATGTTTGCTGTGAGGACCCCATCAGCTGGGATGCAGGGACAGCAAAGTGAGAGTTAAGTGAGGTTTCATGCTCCATCACCACCATGGCACAGACTGATCTATAAACAACCTGTGACTTTCATCACAGAAATAACAGCCCTCAAAAGCAGATTCTGAGAAATCCTTTTTTTCCCCCTTTTCCTCTGCCTCCTCCCCATTCACTTCAGGGGTGTTATGCTTTCTTTTTTCATAAGTTTTAGGGTTGTTGGAATCAAATTTACAGGCTTCAGAGCTGACATATCTGGCAGGTAGCCAGGGGACCAATCTCCATGCTTAGACAGGGACTGATTTCGAGGACAGTGAAAACTGAGAAACTGAGTTTGCTGAGAGGACCATGGGCAGAATGGATCTTTAACTCGCTGATGGAGGATGAAGATGGTACCAGCTGGACCCTCCTTCCCATGTTCAGGACTTTCAGGCACTGCTCTTTTCAGAGTCAGAAAGCTGTACTCACCCCAGCACTGTGCTGGGCTCTGGATATGAAACTGTGCAGCATCTGCCTCAGATTCCAGTGTCTGTGCTCTGAGACTGTCAGGCACAGCACAGTTTTGAAACAGAATTTGTGTAGCTGTTATTAAACCAGCAATATGCAAGTGCCCTGCCAGGAGTTGGCTGTGTTTTACCTGGGACCAACAGCATTCTGAAGCACCCACCACTTTGTAGCTGGTGCACATCCATCCTAGTGTGTTGGACAAAGTACGTGGTTGCTTGAACAGAAAATTTAGAAAAAGCCCAAGTAATAGGCTTGTAGGGTGAATTATACCTTCAGCTTACTGTAACGTGAAATAAAAGCTATGAGACTCAGTCGGTGAGGTGGTGTAGCTGTGATTGCTGCTGCCACCAACACAAGGGTGGCTGCAGTCTGCTGTATTTTGTGCAAATTGATTGTATCCTTCAGGCAACTGCAGTGTTGCCATTGTGGACAACATTGTGCCATTTGGTAAAGCTTGTATGCCTCCTACTAAAGTATTCTTTTAACTTTATTCTCCCTACCACCCCCTTTTACAATTTAGTTGCCCTACTGGCATGATTTGCTCAGTTTATTTATTTTTTTTTCCCTTTTACAAATGTTACCCTTGGAGGAGTGGGAGGAGAAATGGGTTTAGAGGTTCTTCAGGCCAAAATCTGGTCTCAATTACTCTTCTGTACATTGGGGTGTAACTCCATTGGATTTGACTTCATTGATTGAACTGGGCATTTCAGATGAAGCCCTGGGCTTTTAAAGATGCCTAAGAAATAGTCAGAGAAGAGAAGATTGTTAGTTTGTTGTTGTTGTTTTGCTGGGGGGTTGGTGTTACAACAACTGGTGGGTTACTCATGCAGAAAGTCATCTTGCCTTTGTTACCATCAGAAATGAGGATATTTGCTTTAATTGTTTACCAAAGATAGATCCAGACGGATATTTTTTTTTTTTTACTATTGGCAGTAGCACTAATACAACCAGAAGCAGCCAGTGCTAGAGCTGAAGGGTGGGTTTAAATAAGAGTGTGACACATGGGACATCTGGGTATTATAGAGAGTACACTGAGGAGTTGCCAGCTTGTGATCATGCTCTCATCATGTAACTCAGCTTGGAAAATGGGGAATTGATTTTTTTCCTACAGTAAATCAGTGTGTTTCATAATCCAGTGCCCAAGTAGTGGAAAAACTTGTTCTTCAAGAATATTTGCAGTTTTTCTTTTCTCTCCATTGACACCCCAGAATATGGAAGGTGTTACTACCCATGGCAGGGGATTTGTAACTAGATGATTTTTATGGCCCCTTCCAGCCCAAACCATTCCATGATTCTGTGATGATTTTCACTGAAGGAAGATAATTCATGGTGCCAACGTCATTGGTGGGAAAATAGGTCACTAGAGGGGTTTTTCCCTTCTTTTATTTTTTAATTTTAGTTTTATACAGTGCATCCAATCTTGGACTGATTTTTAAAGACATTTATTGTCCATCAAGCATCAGTGTCCACAGTCCATTTGATGCAATCAGTCACAGACCGCAAAGGTCAAGGAACCTGTTTATCTCCCATGACTATAAATGTGACAGCAAAACCCAGACACAAAATAGTATGCAATACTCAGTATTTCCTGCTTTGTCGAGGTTCACCTGGAGGTGCAAACAGGATGGAGCTGTTTGTGCATTAGTTTAGACCTCGCCCTGCTGATTTGTTTCAGCTGAACTGTGCCCAGGCTTTCTTAGCCTGCCCACGATATGCCCTGCTGTGAAGGAATACGCTGAGAGCTGCACTTCCCTTCACACCCACGCAGGCATAACAGAAATGTTTACAAAAGGAGGACTGCTCTCAGTAATCACTCCAATGTTTTCAAGTGTAAATGCCAGCTCAGAGTGGCCCTCTGCATCCCTCACTATAGCTGTATACTCTGCTAACCCTTCCCCAGGGCTGCCATACTAGAAGGCAGGGGGCTTTTTCCTGAGCAGTTAGTTTTATTTTTAGATTAGTGCTTTCCCTCGTTTTGGAGAGATTCCTTTAGGGGGAAATTCACATTCAGTTTGCCTCAGAGCTTTAAGGTTACTCATCTGGTCTGAGCTTCTTGTGATTAGGAAGATGAACTCTGCCTGCAGAGCATGTGGTGCTTTGGGTGAAAGCACGAAGTCCCTGGCCCACAGGGACCCTGTGACCCCACCAGCCAGAGTGAATGGGGAAGCTGGTGCAGAAGGCCAAGGAAAATCTCTCACAAATCCACTCATAGTTTCTTCCCCAGTGTTACATGCTACGTAGTCATCCTACCCCTTCAGTGTGGAGGAGGAGGTGACCTTCCTAAGGGAGTCACCTCCTTAGGTGTTTCCCTCAGAAATGTCTGTGTGGATTTGCCCTAGAAGTGCTGTTGTGGCAGCTGGCACATCCCTGTGGTGTGCCCAGTACCCACCTTCCTTGAGGAGGTCTGGTGGCATGTGGGCATGGAAAAGATGGGCTGGCTGTGCCTCAGTGGCCAAAGTCACTCCTCCATTACCATTGCCAGGGCCATCTGCTGATGGGACCAGAGGGTGCCATGTGAAACCCAGCTGCATGTTCTCTTTCAGGGACTAGACAGGGTATCTTTGGACTCTGTCTCGTGGCATTTTTTGCTGGGGATTGGGTAATGTTGCTGAGAAGTGATGTTTGCCAAGTGGGCTAACAGGTCACCTCTGACTTGGCAAAGTGATGGTGTTTCACTGCTCTTGTCTCTCATGTCCATGTAAACCTTGACTGCCATCAGTCAGCAGAGGTTGGCTTTAGGGCATTTACTTTAGGATCTGGTGAAACTTGTATCTTCACTTTCCAGTTTCTTAACGGGCCAAAGATAACTCTTGAGCCAGTCAGCCCCAGGGCAAAATTCCTGCCACCTGCCTCGACCATGACCTCAGCCCTGCCTCTGGATAGAGGAATTGCAGGAACCCTCTAGCCTGGGGTAATGACCCTGCTCAGTCACTGAGCTCTGATGCATCATCTGATGTTCAATTTGGTCAAGGATTTTCCTCTTCATTATTTCCTATTACCAGCAAAGGCTGATCTATTTAAGGTAGATGTCGCAAGAATATGTGATATGTTTTGTGGTCGCCTGATGCTCCATTCAGCCCCATATCCTGCCTCTGGCAGCACACTATGAAATACTCTTTGGAAATAACACATGAGCCTTTGAAATACCACTTTTTGCCATTCAACCTTCTTGTGTCCACGCAGACATTCACAGTTGTTGGATTAAGGATGTTAAATATAAAACCAAGTCTAACATAGGTGTTCGAAGTGAAGAGAGTGCCAGAGATGCTCAAGAGCTTCTTGTGCCATGAGGGTTACACTACCAGTAGTGGCATGAACTTCCAGAAGGCAGCTCCTTTCTTGAGGTTTCCATTTTGGTCTTATACCAAAATGATGTAAAAACATCCTCTGCTGTGATTTTGTTTCCCTCAGCCTTTACCTGCTATTTTAATTCCTTCCAGCATTAGAGCTAAGCTAACCCCAAAACTTTAAGGGACTGTGTTATGGATTCAGAAGCAGAGATTGAAAAGCTCTTGGAGTTTGAAGGATCTTGGATTTGAGATTGTGCTCCTAACACATCATTACTTTTAAGACTGTTTTCCCAGCAAGCCTAAGCTTTCTGTTCCCACTTGAAGATCACTTACCATTGACTGTGTGGTGAATTATTGTAGTGAAATAAGGCAGAGAAATATGTCGATATCAGATGTAACAACGAGCAGTCAGTCAGATTTGAACCTGTGCCAATCTATAAAACCCTGGCCTTGAAATTGTTAAAACAAAGAAGTTCATTACATTTAATGATCAAATGTCCTTTGGATTTCTGAGGAGTTTATGTTAACCATTTATATTACTCAGCACTAATATAAGTGGCAATCTACAGGAAAATCCTCTTAAAATTAAATTGGAAGGTTGTGTTTTTTTATATATATCTATATAGTTATTTTGCTTCGAGGAAGTATCTGCTTTCCAGACTTCTCTTCAAACAAATCACGTCAGAACAGAAATAATAAACAAGGAATAACTGAAACTACTAGGTTTGCTGTGTGGAAGAGCAGCGAGAGGAGTTAGAAAAAAAAGTTGAATTTCCTGAAAAAGTGCCTTTGCTTATGCCATGTGGCTGTCACATTGCTGTCTACAAAGCATGGCCTTAACATGGCACTCTGATAGAGCAGGTTCTCCAAACTGAATGAACCTGATGTGCTTCCCTGAAAATACTGGGCAGGATTTGAACAGATGTGCTATAATTTCTATGAGCTGGTTCAGAGATAGTTTTCTGTTTATTGTGTAGTGCCTAAAACAAACTTTGGGGTTGAGAGTGCTTTGGTTTTAATGATGTAAAAGAATAAAAATCATTATTTATGAGTCATTCAGTGATGCATTTATCACCAGATATTAAGTGAATGCAAATGGTTTATAAATCCAAACACAAGTGAGCAAAACTAGGTCTCTCTCTCTCTCACTTAGTGTAATTCAACAGTGCTTCATGAAAATCAAACTGTATTTGTTTTTAAAATCTTTTACTCTATGGTGGGCTGTCACAAGTACATCAAAAAGCATCATTATCTTCTAATAGTTATCCCAAACCATTTGGTTTCATATTTGGTAATTGAGGGGACTAAGTAATTGGGCCAGCATCCAAATGTGACATTTTTGAATGGATGCTGATAAGACTAATGGTATTTTCCTCCTTGTCTAGTATTTTTTTCACTGAAAACACTACTGTGTGATGTTCGAACTGGATAACAGCTTGACAGGCATGCCAAGTGTTGACTGTAGAGTCTCCCCACCTCTGAAGGAAACAGCCTTAGGCTGTGCCAGGGGAGATTTAGATTGGATCTTATGAAAATTTTCTTTTCTGGAAGAATGGTAAGGCATTGGAACAGGCTGCAAAGAAAAGTGGTGGGATCACTCTCCCCAGAAATGTTAAAAATACTTGTAGACATGGTGCTTAGGGACTGGGTTTAGTGATGGACCTGGCAGTGCTGGGTTAATGACTGGGCTCAATGGTCTTAGATGTCTTTTCCAAACTGAATGATTCCATGATCATATGAAATCCACTTCCTAAGCTCAGACCTGGAGCTCGTCCTTGCTGTTTGCTTCTCTGTCTGAATGCCTGATGACAGGCCACTCTTGATACAACATGCTGTTACACCTGAAAGAAGACACAGTACAGCTTCCAGATCTTTTAAAACTCTGCTCTCTGCTATTCATTTCCCCCAGAAGTTGTTCTTGGGAGGGAAAAGCACAGACTGAGGCTTGAGTCATAGAGGAGCAACTTGTGTTTCATTATATTCTCATTCCTTGTAGCACTATGTGTATGCTCAGTAATCCCACTTCTTTCAATCATGCTGTTTATACCCTAAAATTTTTCTTAATTTAAAAAAAAAAATTCTTTGTTTGTTTTTGTTGTTTCTTTTCCTAGACCCCAGGCAGGCACAGTCATCCCCGCCATGGTCCTATGACCAGTCTTACCCATCCTACTTGAGCCAGATGACTTCACCGTCCATTCACTCCACAACTCCCCTGTCCTCCACTCGAGGCACAGGACTTCCAGCCATTACCGATGTGCCCAGACGCCTCTCAGGTAAAGACTGTGTTTTGACTAAACAATTATGCAGAGAGGAACAGGACTGGCAGCAGCTGCCTCCATGGCCTCAGACAAACCTTACAAGGAGAACAAAGCTCAGCAGGGCTATCAGGGTTACTGCATAGCAGGTGGGGGTCAAAAGTCCCCTTTTTTCCACATGGAAGAGCTGCTGTGTTGCTCTGAGAAAGTATCACTTGAATGACTCTAGGTTCATTTCAGATTAGGCTATTTTTATGTTGTGAACCTGATTGTATGAACAAATTCTCAGGTTTGTTTTTTTTTTCCCCCTGCAAGAGGATGTTCTCTTGCATGTAATAAATAATTAGGCACTGGCACAGGTTGCCCAGAGGAGCTGTGGCTGCCCCATCCCTGTAAGTGTTTAAGGCTAGGGTGGATGGGGCTTGGAGCAACCTGGGATAGTGGAAAGTGTCTCTGCCCATGAGAGGGGGTTGGAACAAGATGGTCTTTAAAGTCCCTTCCAACCCAAACCATTCTATGATTCTATGTTTTAAAGTAATTGTGATATTCTCTATTTTTTTTGTGCTTTACCTTTGTGAAGTGTGTGATGTTAGACATCCTGGCAGACAGATGCCTTTATTTCTTCAGTAGTTAAGACTGGGGTTCGTTCTCCTACATTTCAATCCAGTAGCTCAAGAAAGCCTATTTCCTTAGTTAATGTGTACTTCAGATGTCTATCAGAAACAAGCTGAGTCGCTTCGAGGTAAAGATTGGACAAATTGTGCTTTGGAATGATGCAGGAGAGAGGAAATACATTTAAGAACATAGACAAGACAGCAGTGAGGCACTGAGACCTTTTTTTTTTAATCAAACAAATGCACATTTACATACTGCACAGTTCATCTCTAATGGTCTCAGTGATAAAACCATCTGTGTAAAATAATCTGATTGCCCCAAAGTAAGAGAGAGCCTGTCATGGCACACAGTCACCTTGTACATCTTGCCAAAAATGGGGAACCTTAGGGGAGGGAGGCTCAGTATTAAAAATCCAGCCTTGCAAGTGTGGAAATATTAGCAGTGTATGCCAAAAAAGCATGTGTAATGTAAAGAAAGTCTTTATGATTCATTAATGAAAACCAAAGTATCACTCCTATTACATCTATTTTTTGCATGTTTGCAAGATATTATTATAATCTTGGATGCTACTGCCATACACCTGTTTGACTATGAGCCAGGTGAATTTCTCGCTATCGTGTTTTCCCCTTCCACCAAGCTCATAGTGCTGGAAATGTTGAACACTCCACTGAGCTGCATCTCTGACAAGCTGAACTGCAGCCAGCAGGCGTGTAGGATTTGATTAGCGTAGACTCCTTGATTTCTTTCATCTTGGAAGGAGGGAAGCTTTGTTTCTCAAACAAACAGCTGCAAAACCCTCTGCAGCCCTAGTGCACTCTGCCTTCCCAGAGATGCCAAAGATCTCCATGTGGGCCAAGGGCTGGAGGGTGGTGGAGCAGGTTCCTGCGGGCTCTCTGTGCAACGCGCTGACTTGGGTCAAAAAACTCGATCAGCTTGATGCTGAGGAAATGTTTTGTTTGACCTGAAACAGGTTCCCTTTGAGTCAGAGCCTCCTGATGGTCTGTGTTGTCGAATGGGTTATTTTTGCAATTGTGCCCGCAGCAATACCTGCAGGAGAGGCTCGGCTGGGACCTGGCAGCTGTGCGCCGCATGCTTGCCCTGCAGCCCTTGCTTGTCTGTGTGTATTCAGACGTGAGTGCCCGGCATGTGGGCACAGGCAGAATGACTAAAAGACCTGGCTGTGTACATTGTGTGGCCGCGGACTGAACTTTTCTGCCGTACTCTTCAGTCAGTTGCCTTCGTGCTTCTTGTCCTTTATCTTTCCGGGGCTCCACCGATGCTTCTGCAATGCCTTTATCTTTTCCCGTCATGGGGATCTTGCTTCCAGTTAGATTCAAGATTGAAAAAGGGGACTTTGATCTTCCTCAAGTGCCAGAGATTGTCTACAGTGTTTGCCTATGGAAATAAAAATTCAGGATAGAAATTCTCTAATCAGAACTAGAGAGTGCCATTTCAGGTTGGAGGATCAACTTGGATGTTTGGGATGCAAGGAGGCATGTTGCAGCCTCAGCGGCAAACCTGGCAGTTACTCTCAAGGGTTTCCTTGCCAGTGCCAAAGGGAGGACAGAATCCAACCCCTCCTATGTCTAAATAGAGAGAGAAATGCAAGTCTAAAGCTGCCTCATACAGCAACCAGTTCATCCGTCACATTCAAAGAAACATGAAGGAACACTCAGTTACTTGATGCATCTTTAGGAAGAGAACAGAGTTTTGAAGAGGTTAGAGAATGACTGCTAAGAACTACTAAAATCCTTAGAGAACTTCAGGCATCTCTAATGCATGAGGGAGAGATTAGAGTTTTACAAGGCCCTGAATAAAAACCAAACTTGCTTTCCGATACAGTGGCAGAAATCTGATTATCGAGGCTGTTAAAAGTATACAAGGTCATTTTAATGAATGCCATATTTCCTGCCTGTTGCTTAACATCATACAGGACAAAAAATTGGTAAAACTTTCCTCTTAGGCCTTGGCTGTCACACCTACAGGGACAGAACTTCCTATCTGCCACAATTTCACATCACCCAGCCTTACCACAGGCCTCCATGGCTCTGCCTGGACAACTGCTGAAGTTGTATTTACCCAGATGTTGAAAACATTCCATCTAATAAAGCAGTAATGTCCCCCAGAAGAGTAGCTCCTGGTTTTATTGTCATTGGCAGCCCTCAAGAGCTACTTTTGATGGTTCTACCTTGACCAGGAACACATCAATCCCATGACCAAAACAGTGGTGTTTTCCCCCGTTCTGGGATGGGTATGTGAGCCACCATGTGGTCAGGTGGCCAAGAAGGCCAGTGGCATCCTGGCTTGTATCAGACATAATGTGGCCAGCAGGACCAGGACAGTGATCATCCCTCTGTACTGGGCACGGGACACCACAAATCCTGTGTTCAGTTTTGGGCCCCTCACAACAAGAAAGACTTTGAGGTGCTGCTGGATGGTTTCCAGAGAAGGGCAACAGAGCTGAGTCAGGAGCATAAGTCTGATGAGGAGTGGGTGAGGAAACTGGCAGGGCTCAGACTGGAGAAAAGGAGGCTCAGTGGGTCCTTATCACTTCTATAACTACTGAAAGGATGTTGTAGCCAGGTGGGAATCAGTCTCTTCTCCCAGATGATAAGAGACAGAACAAGAGGAAACAGCCTCAAGTTGCACCAGAGGAGGTTTAGATTGGCTATTAAGGAAAAATTTCTTCACTGAGATGTTTGTCAGGCACTGGGACAGGTTGACCAGAGCAGTGGTGGAGTCACCATCCCTGGAAGTGTTCAAAAGGCATGTGGATGTGGCACATAGGTTTAGTGGTGAACATGGTGGTGCTGGGTTAACCACTGGACCAGACAGACTTTTGGAACAATGATTCCATGATTCTTGGTGATGAGGTCACCTGTGCTTGAATCCCAGATTAGGCTGAGCATCAGAAGAGGTTTGGTGCTGCAGGACAGAAGGTGACAGGGGACTGCCTTAGCAGTGCATGTCCCATGGGAGAGGGGAAAAGGGCAGCAGGCTGCAACCCCGAAGAATTATTTGGACAGGCTGCTGTAATGTGGCTGAACTGGTCTTGTCAGTGTCTAGACTGATTTCTTTGCACAACTGACATGTTTGCATGCATGCTGCAGGCACGTGCAAAGGTGTGCCCGTGGCTGTCAAACTGAAAGTGTTCATCCTTTATTTTCCAAATGAGGATCAGTGAGTGCCCTGTTTGCACTGTCTTACAACTAAATTAATGATGTCTCCCATGTATTAGGGCAGTATTCAACAGCGCTAGCTGAAAAGCAAAGCAAAAAAAAAGATTATCTGACATCACTCATGCAACTTTTGAACCAATGGCCTTTCTGGTCCGTAAGTCATGTTCATATCAAGAATAAATAAAAAGCCAAGCTCATGAGGCCATGAAATTGCCCTACCTTATTGCACCAACTCAGTCATAAAAAGAGAAGGATTCTCCATATTTTATTAAAACATCTGTCTGCTCAGACTTTCCCAGAAGACAGTGAAAGTCGGTGGCCCAGCCGATTAATATTCTTAATTAAATAATATTGTAGTGGAAACCATGGGAATATATGAAAATGGCCATTTTAGAGAGAGTTTGCCTGAGGGACTTAGTCTTATTGCATGATTCATAGTGAATGTGCTCAGTCTTTGTGTCCTATGCATAACCAAAGTGCATGTGGGATAGGGAGCATGGGTGTCTATTATGTAATTAATGTATATGATTCATATAAATATACATATCACAGACATTTTACATAATGCCTGGGGGCTGATCCAGCAAGTCCTCTGCACATGGAAGGTTCAGAGAGGGAGTACAGGTTGGGTTGTTCCTGCAGTCACAAGAGGGCTGCTCCCAAGTGAAGGAGGGAGGGGTGTAGATGTCCCCAGGGCAGACATCCATTTCTGAAACACTCACCCTCAGCTCCCTTTTGAGTCAGTGGGGAAAAAGGGGCATTTGAAGTACTTGACCAGTCTGCAGATGAGATGTGCTGGTCCCTGGCAGTGCCTGGGAAGAGACTGTTTGTCTCCATAGGCTCTGGAGTGAGCCTCAGTGAGTAGTTCAGGTACGGGCATGTCTGATCTGATAGTCTGCCTTTGGTGAGGTGATTTAAGAGATAATTTAACTGTCCCATAAACATATCCATATCACAGCCTTGTTACACTCTAGTCCTTGTTTAACCCTACCTCTCCCTGACCTCGACCTGCTCTGCTGTTGCACAGTTTGAGATTGATTTTGATTTTGTTGAGAATCCTGAGAATGGAAGGTGGGGAGTCTTCATTTTCCCGTATGCTTTTCCTGCACCTCCTCATCCTCCTGCCTAAGCACTAGTCTCTTTGCTTTTTCATTTACCTTTGAGAGACTCTTGCAGGTTCAAGATCTTAAGATACTGCAGTACCTGCCCTCCAAGCGTACCATGAACACATTCAGTGCTGGCTGTGGAAGAGCCTGTCCTGTGTTTGACGATTGCCATATAGCAAAGGAGAAAATTAAAACTGAATCTAAATAGCAGGACAAATCAGCAAACCTACCTTTTCCAGATCTGGGCTTGCACTCTTTCTAGGTATTTGTCAGTTGGTGATGTGCCACCATGCTCAGAATCCGGTGTTCCACTTGCTGGAGTCCCTGCATCATGCAGGGTGGACCTGTCTTTGTATTTACTGTGTCATGGGGTAGGGACACACTGAGATAGATGAGGGAGACACTGAGCTACCCTCTAAACAAAAGAATATCTGTAGACACATCCCTGTGAACTAAAATGGCCAGAAAGTGGTATCTTTACCAATAAATTGCTCAGTGGTAGGGCTGGACTGTAAAATATCAGTACTGTTAAATTGTCAGTGAGGTTGGTTTTGTGCTGGGTTGGCCAACATGGTCACAAACAGGTCCCAACTGTGGTTTGGAAATGAGCAGAGTCCCGAACCTGTTCCTGTGGGCAGCTCAAAGTCAGCCACCCCTTATGGATTCAGGATTTAATAGTACATCTGTGGCCAGACGATCCTGACTGGATTGAGAGCCAGGGATTTTGTCCCAGTCCTAGGCTGTTTTCTAGTTCAAGTATAGCCAAACCTCCCCATTAATTTGTCTCTCTCTCTGCAGATATCACCACATGTTCTGGGCCATCCTAGACCCTCATCAGAAATTGAATTTAAGAAACATTCCTGTTGTCCCAGCTCACTGAGGGCTGGCAAGTATAAATGCAATTCTAGCCATGCCCTAATCAGTGACAATACTGTTTCTTTACACAATTTAATTTTCATTCTTGTAAGTCTAAAAATCTTATAATAAAAGACCACATATAGTGGAAGCAGCTCCAGCTGAATCTTGGGATTTAGTGTTTGTATGTTAATGAGAAAGTAACTGACAGTGATGGGCTGTTTTATTTGAGGTCCTGTACTGGTTGTCATCTTGGGTTTCTAACCCTGAATGTGAATTACCTTGGATTTTGCTAATGTCATGTAATTGCATGATCTTTATAACAAGGATTTTCCGCTTTAAGGAGAATTTGATCTTTGAAATGAAATAACTTTAGGAAAGAAATGTTTTTATGTTCTTCTAAAGAGTTCAGAAATCTTTACAGCAACTAAGTTAAAACTCTGGCTATGGAAGTAACTATTCTTGCATTTCTTGATTCCTGCTAACTTAGTTAAATGTTGTGGGCAGTAAGCACATTTAAGGATGGGACCCTTAATAAGAGAAGGCATTAGTGCTATTTTCAGAATACAACTCTTTTCTTCTTTATGTGCTCTGGGAAGCAGAAAAACAGTTAATACTGTGGCTATTGCCGGCATGGCCTTGGTGTTTAGCAGCCCCTGAAATGAATGAGCAGTTTACGCTTCAGCAATATTGTCTCAGGCTCTTGGCAAACCCAACAAGCCAACTCAGTTTCTGGTGCACTCTCTGTGCTGTGATGTTTTTCTTGGTGACTCTAACAATTTTCACTCTGTCTTCTTCTTATTTTTTTTTTCTTTTTAATTAAATGGAAGCCAAAAGACTGAGGGTTGTCTCTGTCTCCATTTCTCCTCACTAATGTCCAGTGCTTTCCCTGCAAAGTGATACTGAATCAAAGCAAAGTAAAGAACTTAGGGGAGCTGAAGTCTTCAGAAACAACCCACTCATTTTGCTGCCGTCCCTAAACTTGTAACTTGCCTTCTTTTTTTTTTTTTTTTAATTATTTTTCAGTGGTTCTGTTTATTTTGTTTACCGCAGGTTTTCCATTTTTAGCCTCCTGCCCACTTGGTGCCACCTGGGAATCTCAGCACCTTGGCACTCATCTGTGGGTTTTCAGTAGCAGCCTCTTCACTGGGTTGAGTGTTTCATTGGAGTAATTGTCCAGAAGATGCGTTGCATGATCCCTACCTCAAGTTTTTCTAGCGTGGGTGGCCTCAAATTAGGCACCTATGCCCATATTTAGGTGGTAAAACAAGCGGGCTGATTTTCAGATGTTTGAATGTTATAATGCAAGTCTTTAAGCCCTTTTCAGTTACTTAAAACGGCTATTGGGGGAGGAAATAAACAGGAAAAATGAAGGCAGAGGGAAGGAGTTTTATTCCTGAAATAAGGGTTTTTAAAAAACACCAAAAAGAAACAAGTGGAATGTTTTGAAATGGAATAAATTTGTTGCTGATACAGGCAGGAAATAGCACACTCAAATATATGTGGATGTATAGATATATTTTTATCTGAGCTTTTTCTGCAATGTGTTTTATATTTAGGACACATATCAAGATTTGCATCTGTTTCCAGAACTTGCTGCTAACAGTTAGTAATGATGCCAAAACATACTTTAGTTCCAGCTTGAGACCAAATGATATTCAGGGCTTTTTTTTTATTACTAATTTAGGGTCTGATATTAATTAAGGAAATTTTCCAAAAGTGCCAGGCTTTTTCTGAAGAACTCATTAAAATTATATTAACTTAAACCGGAATCACAGTCTGAGCATGTTTTGTAATGATTATTCTTACTGACTCTGCTGGGTTTTGTAAACAGAATGCTAATTGTTAATGGGGCAACCGGGCCCTCAACTCCAGACTCCAAAGGGCCAGATCCCGAGCCATTACCTAGATGTGTGTTCCCAATAAAGTCAATAAGTTCCTCACAGGAAGGCTGTGGGATGGAGCTCTTTGTTTCATCCTTGTGCAAAGGCGTTTGATGATTTCTTCATTCCCTTTGTGGAATTGCTGTTAATTTTCTACCTACAATGAAGCCAGCAATGGTGGCTGATGAAGGGCCACATGTGTCCTGATACAGAGAGGGATTCAGTCTCCATGTGTGAAGGTTTTTGGTATACACAGGGTGGTCAGGTTCACTTGCTTTATCCCTCTCCCTTAAAGGGACTACAAGAAAGCTGTGGAGGGACTTTTGACAACAACATATATTGACAGGGCAAGGGGGGAATGGCTTTAAAGTGAAAGAGTCAATTTAGATTGAACATGAAGAAATTCACCATTGTGAGGGTGATGAGACACTGGCATAGGTTGCCCAGAGAGGTGGTGGATGCCCCATCCCTGCAGACATTTAAGGCTAAGTTGAATGGGACCCTGAGCAACCTGATTTAGTTGAAGATGTTGCTGCCCATGTCAGGAGGGTTGGACGAGATGATCTTTAAAAGGTCCTTTCCGACTCAGACCATTCTGTGATTCTACTGTTTTGCCCTTAATTCTCTGTGTCCTTGCGATTTTGTTGCACTGAATTTGGGTTGATTAATTGCACAATATGAATTTTTGAAATGGTTCCATAAAATTCAGAAGAACTTGGTTGTTAGACTGTGTGTGTCTGGTAGAAGACAGGCAGAGGAGGATCATTTGTCCTTAAGGAGCTGGATGGTTTAAAAAGCTCGATTATGCAAATCTTACACTAAAAATATAATTCAAAAGGCAAAAACTGTTCCATGTAGAAAAAGCTGTAACTGCCTTGATTTTCGGTGAATTTTTTTCTCATTTCTGGCCGTGCAGAATTTGATCACGCTGGATTTGGTCAGCAAGGGAGTGTTAGAGTCCAGCAGAGCTTCATAACACCTTTTTGAAGTGGTTTAGCAACGGTTGTTGGCCCCATTTTACACACGACCAAATCTCCTCCCTTCTTGATGGATATTTTAGCAGAAAAAGAACCTGGTGTCCTGCCAGCATGTCTTTCAGATTTTAAAGAGCATTGATACTGATGATAGTGGGCTGATACTGGTGACCAAAAGGGAAGGCAAGAGCTGTGCAAGTGGTTCAGGTTTTCTGTGGTTGTACAAAAGCAAACAACAAGAAGGCAGTGAAGGAGAGGAAGATGGGTGAGATAAAATGAGGGAATGCACCTTCACATGGCTCATGAAGGATGTTATTAAGGGAGAAGGAACTATTTCATATGTATAAAGGGAGGGTATTTGGGGACACTAATCTGGAAATCTCTTAATATTTGCTTTCAGACTGACTCAAGAGGGAGTGAGAGGAGGGATCAAAGTAAGAGATGCCTTCCCGAGCTAGAGGCAGTTTCCTCATGTCCATGTGAGTGGTGTGTGGGTGGTAGAGTGTCCCCTCAGAGGGAAACCAACCCCTACCCATGTGGTGCTTGATGGTGCTTCTGTGTCCAAGGAGTTTTTGTGGAGTGTGAGAAGTTTTAGCAATGGTGGAGCTTCATCTATAAAGCTCAGGGAAGAATAATTTGACATAAGGAACTCTCCACAGATCTACAGAGTCACAGTTATTAATACAGTGAAAACCATGTGAACATCTGCTTTAAACCAGGAGTGAGATTTCCTCAAGTTATGTCTCATTTGAACTTGAGGATAACATTTGAGAAAAAGTCAAAGCCAAAAACTCAGTTGGTGTTCATTTAAAAATTTCCAGGGAAGCAAAATCCACCACAACCTCTGGTTACATACACTAATTAGTCTGACTCTGAAATGTGTGTCTTATTTTACTAGCCCAAATTTGTCTAACTTCAGTTTACACTGATTTGA
The DNA here is from genome assembly GCA_013400695.1 of Neodrepanis coruscans. Taxonomy (NCBI): domain Eukaryota; kingdom Metazoa; phylum Chordata; class Aves; order Passeriformes; family Philepittidae; genus Neodrepanis; species Neodrepanis coruscans. Next base: position 57,757 of record VYZS01077648.1, on the reverse strand, counting down.
ATTTGCTATAGCTTTGCTATCATCACCAGTTTTCATTTCTGAGGTTCACGTGGGTCCCTATGGCAGTGACCAATACAAGAAGGAGGTGGGAGGACAGGATGTAGCTGTGGTGGGTCCCAGGGAGGTGGAAGAAGCCACAGGGAACTGGTTGGTGTGGGATGAAGAGCTGGTTTGACTTGTGACGAGGCTGGAGGGGCATCGTGCAGAAATATTCAGTCGTATTGGTTTGCTGTGGTTTCACTACAATCAGTGAAACAGTGGAAGTTCCCTTCCTTAACCAGCCAAACTCCTACTGTATCTGCTGAAAAGGTGTTATTTTTGGTTGAAATACTAGTGGCACTCTACTTTTCCAACCCACCTGAAAAAAAACCCACACTGAAAAAGCATTTTTCACTGACTTCATGGGCTTCTGCAATTCCTTTAGGAATATTTTGCCTTTGTATTTGCCCAGTTGTAAAGTCCTTTTTTTTTCTAGCAAAATTAGTTTAATTCCTTACCGACTACCCTAGATGAAGATACATGCATAGGACAACAGGATATTCATCCTCCTCTGGCTTTCATACACCATTTAACCTTTCATTTTAAGAAACACAACTAGTCGCAGGAGCTTTTTCCTCCAGGTTCAGTTAGCATTTGCACTGTCAAAAGGAAGCTCAGAGCCAAGGCTGTGGCCCCACTGGGGAGCTGATGCCCAGACCAGCCTCTTTGCTCTCCACAATCCTAATTATTCAACAGGCAGATTTGCGAAAAAAGAGTTGAAACTGTGTAAAACCCTTGGGATTACTTAGAGCAGGCAACGCTTTCATTGTGTGGAGTTTAGCGCTGGCAAAAGATGTATCAAACATTAAATGCAAGAGATTTTGTGGTGGTTTAAAGGTGCCTTTGGAGGAGGAGAGGAGTCAGTGTGCTGCATATTCAGCCCTGACTGGACTATGTCACCTTCGAATTTCCTGGCTGTTCTTTGCAAAGATGTCTCTAACCATCCATTCGACATTTTATCCTTTGGTAGCCATGACTATTTGGTGTAATACATTATTTTGTAATTTAGAAGTGCTTAGATAGGCAGCTGGAGGAAGCCTCCTTGGTTTTGTGTGAAAAAGTGAGCTTGTATAAAAAAGAGAAACAACCATTCTGAGAGAAGGAGAGCACCGGCATTAAAAACAGCCCAGAGGATTTAAACCAAGGATCAATTCTGAAAGTAAAATGGAGGAGTAGGGCATCTCACAGCCTCTTAACATCACATCTCTCTGGCAGTGAGCAGTGGAAGGTGGTATGCTCAAATTAGGAGGGGTTCCCACAAAGCCTCTTTCATTTAGCTGAGATGAAAAGTCCCTGTACAAGTTCTAGCAATGCCATATGTGTGGTTTCCACTCATTATTTTTAATGTTTAACTGGGCAATCACTGTCTGATACATAGGCATCACTGCTTTTTAATGCCCTTTCCTATTAAACAAGCACTGTCTAGAACTGGCAGAATATTATAAATCCAGCAGCTAAATGTATGTCCACCTTGTTTTATTTTATATAATTAGGCTGCACAACAGGCTTGCTTGCAAAACCAGTTTGCAGCACAGGTACAGGACCAAATCTATGAGGCACATCATTTTTATTGGATAGATGTCTGTAAAAACACAGCTTGCCGTATTTAATTTTGCACTGAAATGATGTTTTGTGTTGTGTTGAAAGCTGAATGTGGGATTGAAAAATTTCCGCGAACTGGAGATCAGTCCTCTTGTCAAGGCATCAGTTGAGGTTTTGGCTTTAACTGGAGCACCCAAGTTTGGCTCCTGCAGGCAGCACAGTTCAGTGATCAAAGTAATAGTTGTATTTGTGAATAGCTAATGGATCTTTTCTGGAATCACCACTGCCCACAGGGCTGCTAATGGTGTTTGTATTGTGGTAGTGTCTGGAGGTCTGATCCCCTTGCACTATGAACTGTACAAGTAGAGAGGAGGAGGAACAAAAGAGGCATCAGCCTGTTCCCTATGAATTTGCACCATTGAATACAGGACAGATGTTTACGAGATGTACAATGGAATACAAGAGGGTTATCATCAGAGAGGTGATAACACTGGCTGCAACCTCACTAGACCTGGATGCTGGTGGTGAGTGTGGGTCGGAAGGGAGTACAAGGATGATGTTTGAAGGAGGGTACTCCTCCCAAGCTTTAGGACTAGCAGGAAAGAAAGGACAAAGTGGCTTGTTATGGCCTGTAATAAGAGGCGTGTGATATTCGTCAGCATCATCACTGAAAAAGCTGAGTGGGGCAGAAGTCTAATGCCAGTTTAGACCAAGGGTCCATTCAGGACCTGTCACCTCCTCAGAGGTAAGATCAGAATATGTATATTCCCAAACTGTAGGGGTTGCCAAAGCTGGAAGTTTCTATCTACATCACTGTATTTAATAGCTGTCAAAAGAACTCTGAATTTGTCTACACTTAGGTAGGTGTGACTAGTCACAGAGTATCTGCGGGATCAATTCTATTTCCTATAAGTGTGTAGCATCATCGTCATATAGGACTGACAGGGACCTTGTGAGGTCATATGATCTGTGCCCCTCTGTGCAGAAATAGGATCAAACATCTGCAGATAATTCCTGTTAAATGGAGCCAACTAGTTATACATGTTCTTGCCACTGAAAACAAAAATAAAACTATGTCCCAAAGAAGGAATCCCAGCCAAAAAAACTTCATTTAAATTGAAATAGATAATTTTGGTGCATTTAAAAGACTAGAGCTGCATAGGATTTGTCAGCTTTGACAGAAAAAGATATAGAGACCTTGGTGAGAAAGAGCATAAGCACTTAGATATCCTCGAGGGTCCATGTTGCTGGACTAGGGACCGAAGACTAAAAAAGAGATCTTCTGCAAAGGTGACTGGCTTACCAAATAGGAAGGGAAGCAAGTGCCTCAAAAACATCAGAAAGGCCACTGACCTGAAATCTCTGTAACATAAGCCGAGATGAAATGGCTCATTGGAAGAGGCATCTCACAGAAGCTGCTCAGGAGGAAGTCCCTGGGAACTGTGATGTGGACGCTGGCATGGCCAGAGGAGCCACAGAGAAATCCTGGCAATAGGAAAAAGGCACCTCTCTTCCCCTTTTCTTCCCTCTTCCTCTCTCAAATATCTGCCTCTAAAGGGATTTTTTGTTTGTTTTTGTTTTCATTTTGATTCCTGCTAAAAGCCAACCCATGTTGTTTTCTTTTTTATGGGTGAAAAGGAGCACAGGGGAGGATCTAAGCACCACTGGAGCCGAATTGGGAGCCATCGCATTAGATTCCAAAATTAGATAGGAAGCTGGGTTTAAGAGTAGTCCAAACCCAACCAGTTCCTCGTTTGGCCTGGCCCACGTAGGTGGGCCAGACTGGTTTGTAGCTGTTTTGAGGACAGGCTGCTTGCCCATGGAGGAAGCTGTTCCAGCCACAGTGGAGCTGGAGCCTGGCGCCTGGTGCTCAGCCCGGCCAGCTCCTGCTCTCACCGGTCTGCACTGCAGATGCGCTGGAAGTTTGGTTTAAAGCAACTTCAGCGGCTGCTTTCTCAAGCAGATGAGGACAACTAAAGGCGATAATTCAGGCTGACTTTGTACGCGTCTTTTTTATTTCAGAAATGAAATAATGAAAGTTTATTTTAAGTCAAGTTCTCTTTGCTGTATCTGACTTCCACTTTTTCTGTGTCTTACCCTGTTCAAGAGTTTGTAAATGTCTGTTGGGCTTTGCTTTTAATCTTCTTAACTTTACAACATTTCCCAAAAAAGAATTCACAGTGTTTTTCAGACTCTAGAACTGACCTTTGTCACTTGGCTAATATGAGGTATTGAAATATCCATCCTGTAGCAAGCAAAATTTACCCAGGAAAACCAAATTGTATGTCCTAATTCACAAACCAAATCAGTAGCAAGAGTCTGAAAGCAATGCATCACATTTGCCCTTATAACAGCTTTAATGGATAAGTGGTCTTTTTTTCCTAATTGCTACTGATGGTCTGAACTTAAAATCTAAGGTATTGTGTCTCAGATAAATCACTACTTATGATCTAAAGAGCTGCTAGTGGTATAGCCTAAGGTGCTGTACATCAAACAGCCTAAACCATGTTATAATGTGAGCTATTACAGACCAAAGTCTGTTTCTCTTTCTCATCAGCAGCTTTTGGGGAGGATAAAACCCATATTCAGACTACACCATAGAGAAGAAGCATTTATTTATAGGTGCTAAAAGTTAGACTGGTATAAGCTTCGGTTCGGCTGATGAATGGGGATGCTGTGTGGACAAGCTTATAATACATTGAAACTTTGCTTACAGTAGTTTGCCTTAACTTAGTAAGAAAGTCAAGTCTGAAAGGAATGAAAAAATATACTGATGGATTTGCATGGCTTTTATATATGAAATTGAAAATAATATGTTTTTAAAGTGAATGTAAGAAGGAATACAGTGCCTCTAGCCCTGTTCTACAACTGTGTATAGCTGTCTGTGTCCTGCTGAATTTCATGGCAGTTTGGTATATAAACAGGCACTGAGTGCCTAAATCGATCTGCTGAAACCTCTATAGGTCTTTGCACTGCTCAGTATTTTTTTGACTCTTAGCTGTGAGAGTAACATCTCCAGTCAAAACACCCGAGTGGTTCCATAGGAAGTTTTACTCGGTCTTCCCTAAGTTCATGGTGACAGCAGTCCTGCTCTGTGTCCTGTCCAGAGCCACAACTTCACTTCTGTGATGGTGAGGGTCACGACATCCCAAAGCTGGTGTCCCACAAGAGACGGGAGCAGCAATTTGGCTCTGTGTTCACCCATACATTTTCCCACAGGGCTCCTTCACACCCTGGGCCTCTCAAAATTCCTTTGTACGGTGGATCTTGAGTCATGCTGACGTGTCTGACAATTTTATCACAGGGCCCAATATTACCTCTGTTTGTGTTACTTGGGGGAAATGTGTTCTCACTGTAAGGGAAAAAACTCTGGCTGTCTCTGGGTGAGTTATTTTCCACTGTTTTCACTCCAACAGCGTTATTGCGCCTGCTGCTAAAATCCTTAACCTAAGATGGAAATGTCTCCCTGGTATCTCCCCTCTTCTTTCTCCAGTAGCCAGAAACTCTGTGGGCTAAGTGCCCTCATCCCCTTGGAGCGGCTGCTCCTGCGGGATCCTATGCAGCCCCAGTTCCAAACACAAGCAGCCGCTTTCAGCTGCTTCTGCAGGATGAGGTGCGGCTGTTTACCCTCTGGAGACACGGGACTTCAGCCTGGGGAGGATTAAAAACCAACATCATGTTCCTGGATGTGGACAGGGACTGAGGCTGAAAATGTCCTTTGAAAGGAGAAGTTATATTGGAGGGGAAAAATGTGGTTTTAATTGTTTAGGTGAAGGGGGTTCGTGTTTGAGGACTGGAGAGGTGTTCTTCTTCCTCTATGTGTGGTATTGTTCAGGGAAAACAAAAATGGCACTATCTACATTTGTGAATTTAAGTTTTTGTGGCCAGAAGTGTAACGATTTATAGGGTTTGATTTTTCTCTGGAAATAAAAACAACCAAAAACATAGCGTTTGGAGAACAAGGCTGAGTAACCAAAATATGTTTGTTTTTGTTTAAATTGCTCAGTAGAGAAATCGTCTCTTGTCTATTGTTAAGAGCGAGGTTTCAATCAAAGGCAAGTTCTACATATTCTAAAATATACAGACAACTCTTTGAAAGCAAAGCCAAGCCAAACTTTAAAAGAGACCTTCTCCTTGATGCAGAAGTTTTCAGTTAGTTACTGTGCCGGGGCTTGAGTGGAAAGAACCAGCCTGAGAAACAAATGGCAAATCCCCATTTTGGCGGTGGAAGGCAGGGAGAGCATTGTATTAATAGCACACGAGACCTTTCCACAGCCGTTCTAGTCCAGGGCTTTTCCAGCAGCAGCAAGGAAAAGCCTTTGCACTTCATGGGTATTTTTTTGTGTTCAGATTTGGCTGTAGAAGGTTGAAGCGAGCAGCAGAGTGAGGGAGTGGAGGGCCTGATCCTCTCATGTTGGGTGGTCCCTCCTACTGCAAATAACCCTATTGGAAACAGAGGGACTATTTGTGGAGTCATTTGTTTGTCAGGAAAAGTAGGGTTTGTAGGATACGGCCCCAATTAGCAGCCAAATTTCTGGTTATTTTCCCGAGATAAAAAGGCGGGTAGCTGTCACAGAGATGCACCTAGTATCTCTTCAGTTCCCATTTGAACTCCTGCCACTTGCTCCATGCTTCTTCCCACTTCCTCAGCCATGCAAAAGTTATTCCGGCACCACATTAGCTCAGATAAACTGGCTGCTTTCCTCCTGCCCAGCACTGACGTGGCCTCTGGCCCTTTTCTGTGCCATTTAGGAACACAGGGCTTGGGTCTGTGTGTTCCTGGCTCCCGCTCTCTGCTGGTATCCATCAGTGAGGGCACCTGGGGGGGTTGCTTGTGGCCTTCAGCTCTGATCACACCAGGCAGGTGAAATCCACCCCCTGCCTGACATCAGGCCCAGGTTCAACCAAACCCATCCAGGGGATATCCCCTCCTGAATCCAGCATTTCTTGAAAGATTTACTTAATGGACAGTTTACCACCAAGCTGCAGTTTTTGAAAGGGCAGGAAGGAAAATTTGTAAGGGGAGTACAAAATTGCCCGCTTATGTTACCAGACAGTGGGCACCTGTCCAACCCACGCACGCTGGTGCAGGTAGGGCAGTGCCTCTGCAGACCCCACTCAGGTTTGGCAGATGCCAGAAGAGTTCTTGGGGAGCCGCAGGAATACTGATAGCAGTGTCCTTGTTTGGAGGAGGAGGAGAAATGCTCTCATTAGTTCTATTTTTTTGTGACTCCTGGTTTTGGTAGCCATAAGTCATTAGTAGTTTTTGATTTTCTTTTTTCCCCCCTTGAAACTGAAATAAAGGTGGAAAGGGTGGATTTGTCCTTCTTTTTCTATTTCTCTCTTTTTTTCCCTCTATTTTTTCTTTTTTTCCCCCTTTTTTTCTTTTTTTTTTTCCCTTTTTTCTTTTTTTTTTTTTTTTCTTTTTTTTTTTCCCCTCTTTTTTTTTTTTTTTCCCCCTTTTTTTTTTTTTTTTTTTTTTTCCTAATCTGAGGCACACTGCCACATCTGAAGCCACTTGGCTTATTATGGATTTCATGGAAACTGATTCCCTGAAAGTGTTTCCATATGTGTGTTCCCAATATATCCCATCCTTTTCTAAATGGGAGTACAAACTCGCACACGAGCTGGAAATGGCTTCAGGATGTGACAGAGAAGTCATATGACTGGAGTGGCACTGTGTGTGGCCCTCTCTGAAAGACACGGTGTCCTGTGTGCTGGCTCCCATCCTACAGTAGATCCAGTTTCAAAGAATATCTTCCTTCCCAGCTTCTTAAAAACTCTTAATCAAGAACCAGCAAGGAATCCTCTGTCCTCGGGAAAGATGTGTATTAGTTGAATGAGATTCGGAAGGAACATTTGGATGCAGAGGGAAAAAGAGGGGTTTAAAAGGTGAAATAACAGAGCAATGCCAAGGGCTTCCCCCCACCCCTCCCTATCCCTGCAAAACATAGTTCCTTTGTGTCTGCTTGAGGATCAGATGGTATTTCTGAGTTAGTAGCATGCAGTGGAAAAGTACAATTCATGACAACATTAGAAACAAATATTTATACTGGATAGTTAAGGCACATTTTTCTGAAAAGAAGAAAAAAAAAAGGAAGGAATAAAGTAGCCTCTGAGGCATGATGTATATTATCTTCCCATTCACTGGATTTACTCAGGATTCCTGTCCTGATGCTCACTACTGCTGTGCCTGCACTGCAGCACTCAGCCCTGTGGTTTCACCCCCTTACTGTATACAACGAGTTGAGGTTGCTCTCCAAGAAAAGCCTCAAGTGTTCCTGCTGATGCCTTTCGGCTGGAGAAAAACAGCAGGGGCTGAAATTTAGGCAGGAAAAATCAGGGAAAACTGAACAGACAGCACTGCATGTCTGTGAGTGTGTTTGTGTCATGTGGTGTTGCAGAGCTCCTAGACTTATTTCCAGGAAACATTATTTACATTTTGGTTCCAACATAGTGTATAGATGGCCTGAGACTTTAAACAATCAGGGGGCTTTTGATATACTGCCAGTTCTTTTCCACCTGAATCACCCATGACAGCTCCAGACTGGAGTCACTGAGATGAGATTGCAAAGGCTGTGGAGTTTACAGGCTCCCCTTCACACCAGGTCAGCAGGCAGCCATGGGTGGCAGGTCACAGCTGCCAGCTAAGGACCTGTTTCTGTAATGTGACCATTTGTCCCCCTCCTGTGGTTCTTGTTAAGAAGGTTTATGAGTCCTGTATAAGTGAGGCAGCATCTATAAACGAGGCGGTGCTGACCGATGCTTCCACAGCTTCATTTCTGCTCCCAACAGTCCAAATAGGAGGAGGTTGTTGTTGTTTCTTTCTACCTATTAATGTTCCCTAATTTTATATGAGCTAACTCTGGCAGTGCAGTGAGAAGCCACCTGTGTTTTTGTGTATAGTGTCACCCAGCAAGATTTGGGTGCCTGAAAGAAATCAGATTCATCCAGCAGAAAAGTCTGGTTGAGGGATCAGGACAGGTAATAACTGAGCCTGGGCTGAAGAAGTGCAAGGAAACTCCTGTTTTTCTCTTAAGCAATATAACGTTTCTGCTTGGGAAACACTCTCCTTTATTTGCATGAGTGGTACTTTAATGGTTGCTGCTAACTATGTTATTTATGGGGTGTTTCTCCCAGCAAAGGGCTTAGGTGCAGCGCCATAAATTCAGTGAACACATCTATCTGCAAATTAATCCGTGGTATTCGAGATGCCAAAGACCTGTTACCTAAATACCAGGAGGCACAAATGTGCAGTTTACCGTGTGAACTGGAGTACTGAGGGACGATGAGAAGGGATGCACTGGAATTAAGTCTTGACTGCTGCACGTCAGGCTCTGAAAGGGTTAAAATGTTCCTTCCTCCCTCTGGCTTTTGTGAGACTGCTGTGCTTAATAATGGTGCAGTTTAAATGGTCCCAACTAGGCCTTGAAGTTAACACCTTGTTGAGGTGAAGAGGAGGGGGGGGCGAGTTCACACCTTTTCTGGAGCTATTGTTTGCCTGGAGACCTGCTTGGGGTGACCTGGAGGAAAAAAAATGAGAAAAAAGTGGTGTAAAATGCTTATTTTATTTTTATTTTTCCTCCTCAATTAAAAGGAGCAAAAAAGACATTTGAGAACATACCATTTACTGTAATGAATGGTTCCACATTGTTATATGCTCATCCCAGAAGTGAGCCAGGGAGGGAGAAGCCCTGTGCCTTATTTCTGTGGTGCTGCTTGGCCCTCATCCTCACAGCACATAGACACAGGTGGTGGATGAGTGAGAGGAATGTCCTTGAGCTCTGGCAAAGCTGAGCACCAGGTTTGTGCGATCAGCTACAGCAAGGAGTAGATAGAGGAGGAGGTGGTTTTGGATCCCTGGGAATTGAAGTCCCAGGCGCCATCCTACAGTGGCATCCAAAGGCTTGCCTGGAAGGAGGGAGAAAGATCGTGTGTGATTCACTAAACATCTATTAGCAGAGGCAGAACAAGAATTTAACAAAATAAAAAGCAAAATAGCACTATGCTATTACAGAAAGATACTTGGGGAAAACCCAGAGAGATCCAGCTAGGAAATAATCACTCTCCCATCCAAGCACACTGCAAAGAGTCCTTAAGATTGCAATCCCAAGAGTGCAGAAATTGGGAAATCTCAGTACTTACAGTGCCTGTGCAACTTTAAATCAGCCTCATTCTGCTTATGCGTTGTATTACAGATTTTAATTACAGGATCACATGGTACTTTTCCCACGGGATTCCTTTCTCATTCAGTGCACAGGATGGACAGTGCTAACTTAATGAGCAGCTCTTCAATATTTTGTTTTCTTCTTGTACTTTGCATTTCCTGAGGCCTTGCTTATTGCAGAACATTAAATGCTGCTCTGAAAAAGGAGTCCTTAATTTCTCTAATATTTCTGCCATAGCATTTTTATTCAGTTCTCTGGAACATAATATTCCCAAGAAAGAAAGAACGCACTTTAGAAAGAGAACTGAAACTGACTCTAAGGTCTCTTGTCGTTCAATTTACCTTCTCTCTGTCACCTACAGCACAATTTCTGTTCTGTCTGTAGCCTTATGTTCAGACCTGTGATCCCGTTGGCTTCAGCTGCAGCTGGGAATATTTAGTGCACGTGCAAATCAGAAGCCAGCATCTTTGCCGCACACAGAAAATGAGAGAAGTGAAAATGGGATTTGGAGAGATTTCAACTGAATCATGTAGGAGCCATGTGGCAGAAACACACATAAAATCCAGTTAACTCAGGAAATAATTGGGTCTCTCTTGACTTGTTTGCTTCATCCCTTCTGATTTCTTGGAACAGTGGATTTGGGGGATGTATTGACAACAGTCCTCTCTATTCCTCAACTCCAATACATCTCCAAAGGTGATCAGCTTGGGAGCATTCATAGAAAAGGTAGTTAAATGTTGTGCCATGCATGTGGAGAAGTAACTTGAATGCTGATGTTTTCTAACTTTCTCACTCTTACATGGCGACCTTCATAATATCTTTTTTTTTGTCTCTAGTTGTGTTTACAGTTTCTCAGATTTCTAAAAAAAAGCAAATCCCAAATAACCCCGTCTTCCCAAATTTTTCTTTGCAATACCATACAAACACCCACATGGACTCCTTTCACACAGATTCTGCCATTCCAGTGAGTGGAGCCATCGATGGACCAATCCTTCATGAGGCTGTCAGGGGATGGGTGGCAATGTCCCTGTGTTTCAGCAATATTTGCAGGAAAAAAAAAAAAAGGCTTGGATTTGGGACTCTCATATTTCATTCCAGTCTCTAGACAAGTGTCTTTGTAGGGGCACAGACTCTTCTGCCCATTTTTAGTCAGAATGCTTATGATTTGTTCATATTTGGCTAGATTTTCATGGCAACATCTCTCACACAAAAGCCACTCCTATTCCAAAGTTCAAGCCCTTACTTCAAAGCATGGAACTGGTACAGCTTTTCAAAGAAAGGCTCCTCAGAGTTTAAGATTAGTGAAACAATATATTTTTCCCAGCAGAAGAGTTTCAGCTGAAATTTTAAAAACAAATAAATGCATAAATCACAATTTAGCCCGAGACAGACGCCCAGCATGGACAATTTCAGCCAGAACATTTAAAGTTTGGCAAAGCTGTAAGAGACTGAAAATGGTCTCATCATGTGAAGTGTGTGGCATGCTCCATCCAAGGCGGTTTTTTTTTTTTTTAGTAATTCAGGCGGCACATATAATTCATAGATGTAGATGTTAGGGAAGGAAAAAACCAATTTTAATAGGTCAGTTAGTACAGGGTCCCAGCCTGACTCAAACTATTGAAGAAAAAAACCACAAAATCTAGTATCAACTTCAGCAAATGTCTTAACACTGAAGCTCCCCAAAACACAAGTGAATCATATGGTAAATATATTTAACTATAAGTAGCTGAGTTTTCTCAAGACAGACTCTTCAGTGACTGTTGAATGCAGAATCACTGTGTTTTCTTGCATCCAGTGATTCTGCATTAACTTGATGGGCTAGAAATTTCCCTATGAAACATATGCAGTAATCCAAGGGGACGTTTTTTTTGGTAGTGATTTTATAGCAATAAATGTCAAAGCAAATTGCAATATTTGTATTTTATAAAATTATCCTGCAAACCTTTAAAGTAGATGTCAGCTTGCTGTACCCACAAGGAGTTAATCTGTCTACAGTACATTATGATCTTTAATAATTGGAAGCGATTGGCCAAAGTGCTGTAAACCAGACAGAAATTTATTGCCTGATTTTCTGCAAACCACAAGCACAGCTTATTAATTGAGACCTGAGCATTAATTGGCATTAGCTGGCATCTGTAAACTGCAAAAGAGAAATGATCGTGGCACACATGCAGCTGTGAACGGTAGAGTTGCAAAGCTGCAGCAGGTAAAACTGTATTTTAAGTGCAAATACAAAACCATTTGAGTTGACTGCTGGCAAATGCTCAGGTCTAGGGATTTTAATGAGCCTTCTGCATCAAAATAAGTAAAACCACATGGAATTTTAATTGTTCTTATTCTAAATATGAAGCACACTGAAGCACATTATTCTTGAATCTGGGATGTTAGCATATATATTGGCATATTAACATGACCACTTTTCTGTTCTAAACATACAGCTCTCAGAAAACCAGAGTGCCAAGTTACTTCAGGGAGGAACCAGCTTGGAAGATTTAAAAATAGTTTAACCTGTACTCATTCAGATATGAAGTGGGTTTTTTTTTCAAAAATACACCTTTTTAATTTTTTTTTTTTTGTATTGCTAAGCAGAGTCATTTTATGAGACTATATAGGAAAAGATCACTTGCCGTACTTGTTGCTGTGTCTCTTTTTTTGACAGCACAAAATAACGTCTCTTGTCTTTACACAAGTGTGGTTTCACAATGTTGTGGCCATGATGTAGGGCAAAGGGTCCATGCTTCACCCATGTAATGCAAGCTGTCACGAGAGTGGGAATTCACAGATGCAAATGATTTTCTTGCTCTGACGGAGGAAAAATTAGCATAAATCTTTAATCCTGCTGGGAAGAAGAATAAATAAGTTATTATAATATTATAATTATTATATTATGAATTATATACTTGCACTGTCATGTTACTATATTACTGATCAACATCGTTGTTTGTGCACAACTAGATGCAAAGATGGGTGCCTTACCCAGTACAACTGTTAGTCATCCCAGTCCGGACTGGAGCTAAACATGTGTAAAGGAATAGGCATCTGGGGTTTCCAAGTTAAAACCAAAACCAACCTTAATGTAAGCAGGTAGCACAAAGGAGGAGGAGGAGGGTGAAAATGCATTTGTGAGATTGTATGGCAATGAGGGCGGCAAGAAGCTGAGGTTTAGAGCTGACTTTTCAGTGAGTTTAACTTAGAAATGAGACTTTAGCACAGGCATCTCAGAGAACTTTTCCTGATCTCCAAAAATATCTTTACCCAATGGAGGTATGTAAGGAAGAGAACAAACTGCAGACTTGTGCAGGGAGTTATGGAGATAGAAAAAGGCATTTGGGCAAAAAGAGAGTTGGAAAATGAGTATGCAGGAGCCATGCATGCACAGCCACGAGTGAGATAAGACAGGGTTATAGTTATTTGCCCTTAGGGTAAAGAGGACTGTGCTTTACAAGCAACAGTAAAAACAAACAAGTGTGGATTTACTAGGGTATGTAAAGGAGGTCTGTAGCCCCGTATTCTAAGTGCCTACGTGTGGTGTGCACATTCCCAGTCATTCGACACAGACATGATCTCTTGGCAGCACCCATACAGATAATATTTGGATCTAGCCCTGAGAGGGAGATTGCCTTTTAATGTGTCAAACTGCATGGAGAGTTTGTTATTAAGAAAAAAAAAGTATTGGTTGCGAAGAAACCAAACATACCGACGTTCTTCTACACCCTTACACTCATACCAATTCCACCTTTAATTGTAAAAGTCTTGTTTAGCTTCTGTCAGGGTAAACTTAGAGCAATTCTGTTCATGTTGGGAGAGTTGCAATAACAATAAATAAATTTTAAAAAAAGTATAAGCAATGGCAGATTGAAACTCAGTATTTTGAGCAGCTGGGGAAATTATGTTCTAACCTTATATATCCAGATACATATCAGACCTGTTCACAATATAAAGAAGAGTGTTCCAAAATTACAGCTTTGAATCTGGGTGGTATTGCCTCTGGCTATTGTTTGCAGTTGGGAACGAAAGAAGTTGCATCAAGTAGTAGAGTGTTTGCTGCAAAGGTACAAGTTATATTACATTCCACGGAGCTGTGGTTGGAGGGGTTGATGATGGAGACAGACCCATTCACCCGTGGGTCACTGATTCAGTCCCAGATAAAGATAATAGTAATCACATTGTCATCAGAGTTTAGAATGGGAGTTTACTGCTCACTTAAAGCTCTGTACTCAATAACTTTTGAGATGGAGGATTACAATCCCCAGGTTTCAGGCTGATTTGGATGCTGTGACCTGGGTCCTCCAGACTGAACCCAAAACGTGTCTGAGCTTTGCCCTGCCACTGCCTTTAGATGCCATTGTAGGTATGGGTTCAGTGAGCTGGGAGAACAGGAGAGAATAGGGATCTAAAACTGAAAATGTACCACACAAGGTGCCATGGGCTGTAGAGTCTGGTTTATGGTAGCATCCACCATTGTGGGTGCTACAAGGGGCTAAGAGCAGAAGGGCTGGAAGGACTTTCTTTCTACACAGCAGTATCATCAGGTCAGATCTGAAGCCCATCCATGAGGAAAATCATTCCTTCATCTTAAATTGAGGATACACAGAGTATTTCAGTGTTTAGCACATCAGTTTGGCATCTAGAAGGTGCCATATTTTCATTTTAGTTAAATCATGTTTGGTAGCCTGAAAAAGAGGTGAGTGAACCCTTGGATCTGGGAGACTAAACCTATAGAAGTGTCTGCTAGAAAGTGCAGGGAGGGTCCATTTGATTTCATAATTTTCCCTATTTATTTGTACCCTGCTCTTTCCATCTCTATATATGTTTCTGTTGCATATTGGCCAATGCATTTGCCTCCTCCTGCTCTGTAATGCTTCACTGTGCTTTCATTCTTCCCCCTTGTCCCTTTTCCCACACCCTCTTTGTTTTCCACTTTCCTGGCCCTCAGTACAATCTTCCACCATCTTTTTCTTCTGCTCCTGTCCATCCCACGGTCTCCTAAGCACATCACCAAGCTACTAACATTTGCTTTCCAGTTCTGCTCCAAAGCTTTGGGTGTTTGATGTGGGATTAGAAATTAGGCAAAATGAGTTTACCCATCCCTGTTTTGCGTTAGACTCCAATTCACAGTGTTACCATCCAGACGTTCACAGTAGCCATAAATTGTGTAGTCTTTTTTTTTTTTTTAACCAGACTGCAGTGACTACATATGAAAACAACTTTTTTTTTTTTTTTTT
>VYZS01077648.1:30149-42751 GCA_013400695.1 Neodrepanis coruscans | reverse complement strand
TTTTTTTTTTTTTTTTTTAATGGCAAAAAGAGTGTTGGGCTTGTAATTTTCCATCATCTGCTCTGAAAAGTAAAATCTGCATCTTTGCTATCAGCTCAGTGGCCTTACCCATCCTTTGGATGCAGCAAACTGTATTTTTTAGCCAAGGGAAGCAGCTGAGCAGATTCTCACCTAAATAAATTGATTTAAAGCAAGAAGTGGGTCTTGGTCACCCCTAGTGTAACTCCCCTGGTGTCCGTGGTGCAGTTAACTCCATGTTGCCAGCTCTTGTAGCTTTATTACAAGTTGCATGGTAATTTCTGCTTTTCTGAAAATCCCTGCTTCTGACAGCCTGTGCTGAGGTGGGAATCTCAGCTTTCATGTGCAACCAGACCTGAGTTTCTTGAGAGACTCTAGTAAGAAACCGGAGACATGTAACCCTCAAAAGTCTGAAACCAGAAGGCAAATCAACTCCAAATCCACCTTTCTTTTTTTGGCTCTTTTTCAGTCTCTTGATTTTAGAGATTTTTTCCCCCCCCCTCTTTCTTTTTTTGGCTCTTTTTCAGTCTCTTGATTTTAGAGATTTTTTCCCCCCCCCTCTTTCTTTTTTTGGCTCTTTTTCAGTCTCTTGATTTTAGAGATTTTTTCCCCCCCCCTCTTTCTTTTTTTGGCTCTTTTTCAATCTCTTGATTTTTGAGATTTTTTTTTATCTTAACCTGACTTGTGACCTTTGAACACATCAGGTTGGCAATGCTGCTCCCTCCATCAGCATCAGTGGAGTTAGACCAGGGATGAGTTTGGCCCAGCGTTTGTAGAAGACAGATGTATGACTCGGTTCCTTGCAATGTATTGCTTGATATGATCTGCTGTTCTCTTGGGGGCCAAAAGAAGTGGGTTATCTTAGAAAAATAAAATTCTATCATCACTTTATACAAAAAATGGTATTTACAGAATTGTTTTCCCCCGTCTTTTGTTATAATTTTTTAGGTGCTTCAGAGCTGGGCCCATTTTCAGATCCCAGGCAGTTCACAAGCATTTCATCCCTCACTGAGAGCCGCTTCTCCAACCCACGAATGCACTATCCAGCCACCTTTACCTATACACCGCCAGTCACCTCAGGCATGTCACTGGGTATGTCCGCAACCACTCACTACCACACCTACCTACCACCACCCTACCCCGGCTCTTCCCAAAACCAAAGTGGACCTTTCCAGACCAGCAGCACTCCATATCTCTACTATGGCACTTCGTCAGGATCATACCAGTTCCCCATGGTGCCGGGAGGGGACCGCTCCCCTTCCAGGATGCTCCCGCCGTGCACCACCACGTCCAACGGCAGCACGCTGCTAAACCCTAACTTGCCCACCCAGAGTGATGGGGTGGAGGCGGATGGCAGCCACAGCAGCTCCCCAACCGTCTTGAATTCTAGTGGCAGGATGGATGAGTCCGTTTGGAGGCCGTACTGAGATTTCTTCCGTAGCTGGCCTGACCTCTGCAAGCCAAAAAAACCCTAAAAATACATCAAACGGTCAACTAACTACGAAGTGCCTGGTTTTTTGTTTTATTTTGTTTTTTGTTTTTTAAAAAAAGATTTTACCGATATGTGCAACTGTGTAGACAGGATGATAATGGCCATAAATAACACAAAAGATATCAACACACCATAACCCATGTTTCAGATTATGTGAATCAAAGCACATCTTTTGTTGTTTTTTTTTCCCCTTGGAACAATTTTACCTTGTTTTATATTTAAAATGTACTTTCTACACACACACACACACACAAAATATCATCCTCTCCTTTTTTGGCCTTTTTTTTCCTTCCTTTTTTTTTCCCCTAGAGTTTTGTAATAACTAGTGAGTACTTTTGCTAACGAGGAGAGAACGGACTCCCCGACTATCAGAAACATGGCGATGCAAGGCAAAGGCTGCATTCCCCTTTATTTTAATAAAAAAACAAAACTAACCATGAACTCCAGATACAGTTGCAATCATACAACGTATGGGACCCTCTCCACACCTGTAGTGCAATTCACCTGGCTTGTATTGGTGCACATAAAAACGAAAGCAAAGAGCAAGTTGCTTCCATTTTGCCATGATTCACTCAGACGAAAACAGCTGTCCCAAAAAACTCTGTCCAAGCCTTGCTGTGGATAACGGTTGGAACTTCTCTGTGTTCATTGCTTTTTTGGTTTGTTTTTGGGTACTTAAAGAGAATGAGTTTCCAAGTTAGGCGAGCCAACCCTAGGGTTTCCTTTTTTTGCTTTTGTATCCCCTCATTTTGCCTTCGATTAACCAAAAACCAAAAATAACAACCAAAACCTTGAAAAACAAAAAAACAAATTGTTATTACTTATGCAAAATATGAGAATGGCAATATATATTACTAGAGCCAAAATGGTATACATAGTATTTGTGTTCTTTTTTTATTTTTTTTTAATTTTTTTTTTTAAATTATAAATGTGTAAAATTTGAGGTTGTTTGCTAACATGAATCATCATCATATAACTTTAAAAGAATATTTATAATTATTTAATGACATTTGGACCCTTTAAACTTTTCTTAATGTAATGATATATTGACTTCGGTCTCTAAAAGTGTTTTTGGGTTTTGTTTTTCTTTTTTTTTATTATTACATTTCTGCAATGGTGTAAACCTCAAACCTTTACCCAACTCTGAAAAGCAGTTCCAGTGTGAACCAGTTTACAATGTGACTTAAAAACGATGAACCCAACCCAAATGCATCCACATCAAATGATTTTGGATGTAGGATCTTTTTATATAACTTATGAAGGAAATATTGTGTTTAAAATATTTTTATTAGCTGTCTGGTTGCCTTCAACACAGTCTTGCCTTTTAATCAGTAGTTGTGGAGACACTGGAAAAATGGTAGGAAGGATGAAATACTTTCCACCCTTCTCCTAATTTCTTCTTCTCCCAGGATTTTTCTCAGAACTACAAAATTTTAAAAGATTAATATTTAAAATGGTCTATTTTGACAGCATAATTTGGATTTTGACAGGGGTTTTTTTGCCCCCTAAGAAAAATCAAAGCTGTTTCAAAGCCCATATTTTGCAAATAATGAATTGTTAAATATCTCAGAAATGGGATTAAGGGAGAAATGGTGAAACATTTTCTTCTCCCCTTGCAATTTCAGCTCACTCAGTGATATAAAAAGGTTTCAAACTGGAGACAGAAACTGCCTGGTAGCGACTCACCGCCTGTTAGCATTAAATGCGGGAGCTTATGGGTGCTGTGGTGGCTCTGAAGCTGATGTGGCTGTTGCCCTGCTAGAGGAAAAAACCCAGGGGCAACAACACTCACTTCTGCAAGTGCTGAAGATACAAACTCACCTAAAAATGCCACCCCGGGGCTCCAGGTGTGATATGGGGAGAGCAGATTACACCCAAACCCTTTGGCCATCCCATCTGCCATGAAACTATTCTGCAGAGGGGCCCAAATTTTGCCCGGCCCAGGGCTGCTGTGGCAAACAGGAAGGTGATATGGCATCAGCTGGATGTGGTGGGAGCTGAACCACCCTCCCCACACTATCCCTAAACAGGTGATGTTAAGCCTGGTTTAGCAGGATGTTCAGTACATGCTGGTGGGGTTGGTCAGTGCTCCCTCCCATTCCTTTAATCACTGCTGTCTGTGGCTTCCTTAGGGCCTGGCGGCCCCCAAGTTGCTCCTTGGGTGTTCTTTGGCTACCTCCAAAGTATTGCAATAAACCAGCAGTAGGCACAGCCACTACAGAGCCAGACACCACCCCCACGGCTCGTCAACAGCGAAGCTGTTAAACGAGTTGCCATTAGCATGGTACATCCCTCCAATCTGTGTGATGACGTGCTCTTAAAAATAATAAGTTAATAAAGTCTTTGCCTTCTAAAGGTCGTATACCAAGTATGCTTAAAGTATAAGTAAGACACTTTGTTTTTCTTCTAATACTTAGTTTTCCTTCAAAGATGGAAGCTGTAATTGATTCTATTTATTGTTGGTTTGTGGTAGCTTGAAGCATACCACTGTCCATTTATTTGTAACTGTAAAGTAACGTTTGTTAGTCTCAGCAGCACTTAAAAAGCCAGTGTCTGGTTACACATTTCAGTTTTGTTTTTTGTTTAGTAAGCAAGAGAAAAAGAGATGTACTGCCAGTGCAAGCTGTTTCCTATTTAATAAAAGGTACTATATTTGTACATTATTTGTTATTGCTGAGAAGGGCTTTTTAAGGTTTACTGTATGCATATTAAGTAATTTTTAGGGTGCTTTTGTGTTGAAATATTGTTAAGAGTGGCTGCAGGCAGCAACCCAGATTTTCTTTCTCTTTTTTTTTTTTTTTTTGAGACTTTGTTGTAAAATTCACGCACTTGGTTTTTGTTTCTGGATAAATCCAGCACAGACCAGATTTTTGTTTTGCCCAATAACGACAGGACTCTGTTTGAGTCCCCGTGGTTTTTCAACTGGACCATTAGGGACAGACGAAAATGTTTCCTCCGCCTGGTCAAGAAGCACGTGGCCTGATCCAATCGATCCGTGCCCTTGGCTGACCTGGCTCAGCCTGCTTGAGAGAGGAAGGAAAGGATTTTCTAAGTACCTATGGATGGAGGAGCACCAGCTCCTTGACTTTCAGTAGACCCCGTGTTCCTGAACCCTCCTGGTGCCTTTAGAAAATCTCTCCCAGTACATCAGGCCGGTAACAGAGGGAATTACACAAGCGGAGGCAGAGATGCTCATCAAAGCTTTTGGAAAATGCTTTGGAGTTCACTTGGAAATGCTCTTGAATCAGGATTTCAGACAAAAACCCCCCAAACAACCAGTCTATGTAGTGAATCATATCAATTTATTAGAGCTTTTATGAGGTGCTTGGCATTGCAGAAAGGAGTATTCTCAAAGGTACGACAGTCCTTCCCTCCGGGCAGTGGCAATCTTTGGCATCAATCATAGATTTAAAGATAAAAAATGGCCTTTTTTTACTTTCCAGGTCTCTTATACTACCAAAGATTTACTTCCAGCACAACAGGCACGATGTCCCTTTTGCTAAATGGAGGATTAAATCCTCCTCTCCCTTCTCCTAAGGGTAGCCAGATCAGGGGTAGTGGGTCGGGACGGATGAGTAAAGCAAATTACTTACCCCACAGCATCATTCATGTGGCGTTTCTCTTTTTCTTTAAAAGACCAGCTGCTGTGTCTTTCCTAGCATTGAACCTTTTTTGCCAGCAGTCCCCTCAACAAAGATTGACCAGTTTCCACAGGTACTATCTGGAGTAGGGAGAATTTTGCACTTTCACCCTGAGCAAAGGGAGGCTCAGCCCCTTGCCGGGCTACAGCGCCAGCAAGCCATGAGCAAAAGCAATAATTAAACCTGGATCAGCCATGAGCTCAAAGAAGCCCCATTCTCTGCCCCCCTTAATTTCTTGTTGTCTTTAAATAGAATGCATTTCAGTTTAACATTTTCTGAGAACTTTTTTAGATGTTTGTTGACTTCCATGTTTACAGATAGCTCTTTGCTTTTTTTTTTTTTTTTTAAATGCAGTACTTTTAAGTATATCAGCCAAAACCATACTTTTACAGTAACTTTAGGTAATATGAGTGACATTCCAATTTTTTTTTTTTTTTTTTAAATATGCTTTACCAATCTTGAACTTCCGCTGGAAAAAAATATTTGTAGCATTTTGTGTAAATACAAGCTTTAATTTTTTATTTTTTCAAATGCTGTCACCCAACATTTGCTTTTCATGCACATATTGTACAAACACACTCTGCTTTATGCCACAGATGATGATTGTGGATCAGTTTACTTCAACTTCAAAGGGACTATTTGTATTGTATGTTGCAACTGTAAATTGAATTGTTTGGCATTTTCTCATGATTGTAATATTAATTTGAAGTTTTAATTTCATTTTCAATAAAATGGCTTTTTTTTTGTTAATGCTCTTCTATGCTTTTTCTTCTTTGTCTCTTCTGATAAAGCAAGCACATGGTAGGATATGGTACTGGCATGTCTGTTATGGCCCCATTAAATATAAAAAGCAAGTTTCCAGGCCTTTGGGTGGTAAAGGATACCTTCTCAATCTGATCTCAAATGTTGCTTCTTTTACTGAGTCTTCAAACTGCCTGTGTTTCTTAGAGGAATGCAAACTGTGCTGATCATCTTGCTAGATTGCTAACTCTGAAACCCAGTAACTGACATTAACCAGGACATTCTGGTGCTAAGGTGCTATGTGCAGAGTTTGAAATATTGGGAAAACTGGGATTTCTAAACTAAGAGGGAGAGATTGGGATTTATGACACTTTTCCAGGATGGGGACTTAGCTATGCCTACCTCTTCCTGGTCAGACCCGAGGAATGCAGTTATAGATAATCTTGTGATTTGCATAGCCTGAGGCAAGAACAGTTTTCAAGAAGCAAAAGATATAAAGATTGGGAGGGGACTGAGGGAGGAGGCTAATTTTGCTCCAACTTAGTGTTAGGGGTAGAAGGAGATGCAGCTAATGAAGGTGAAGCTAAATTTACCCAAGTCTGTCTGCAAAGGAGAGGACTGGAGTTGTTTGCAAGCTTGTGCCTGGTTTCATAGTAAGTTCTTATCCTTTCTAGCTATTTACTGAGTCTGTAAAAGAGAAACAGCAGCACAGAGAGGTGTGAGGTTCTGATCATTTCAAGAAACCTTTAATTCTGAAGTTTAAATGTCAATGATTCTAATTTTGGGAAGTCTGTTGGTTTTACCATGGGCCTGCAAATTTGTTGTGTGGTGATTGAAGCTTGAGATAATATTTGGGGATTTTTAAGAGCATTTCCATTCCAGCTCATAAGTCTCTGAGTCCTAATTTTAGGGAAGATTGATCCAAGAGTGAGGAATCAAGCAAACCAGTCAACGCTCTGTGGTGGAGTTACTATATAAATCATTTTGCGGGACCTATGCTACAAACAGTGCTAAGACTTTCCTACAGATTAACCCAGTTCTGCTAGTCAGAGCCCAAAGGGACCCTCATTATATTCTTGCTTTGATGGTCACTTAATCCAGATTCTCACCTATGAAAATAATTTTTCTTTGTTTTGCGTGGTGAAGTGGTGGAACAGGGGCCTTGGGAGATTGTGACATAATTGTTCTTGGAAGTTTACAGGACCCAGCTTGGTAAAGCATGGAGCAACCTGGTCTGCCCCTGGAGATGAGGCTGCTTGAGCAGGAGGTTGGGCTGGAGACCTCCCACAGTTCCTTACAAATTATCCCATGGGCCTGTGAGGCAGGCTGGGAGCTGCCTGATACAAGTTGTTGTGTGAGATAAAAATTGCTTGCATGATTGCATGGAGAACACCTATTCAGCTAAATGCAATCTGAATAAAGAGGTTGGACAGGATTAAATTTGTACATAGGCAGGTTATTGAGGACTTACAGTGATCCCTCTGTCTTTTCATAGAATCATAAAATGTTTTGGGTTGAAGGGACCTTAAAGATCAATTTGTGTTGGTTTCTGGCACATTTCTCTGGGATATCTTTAGCAGTCGTGGTTAGAACAAGGGCTGGAAGAGCCAAAAGATCACTGTGATCCAGTACAGCTGTTCCTCTCAAATATCACGTTGGGAATGTTGCTTTGGATTTTTGATGCATTTACCCTTCTGCAGCTTGAGAAGGTGACTCCCTTGCCTTAGCCAGAAACCAACCACATTGGAGGCAAATGACCATCACTGACCAACATGAAGGACAGTCCCACACAGAGTCATGGAGCAGTGAAAGGAGATGAAACTCAAAGTACTTTAGGAGGCAGGATTTAGAGACATTCCCTGCAAGGAGTGGTGACTGTTGTCTTTGCCATCCTTTGGTGTCAGTAAATATCTTCTTTTTTGGGGGTTGTGAGGGTTGAGTGTCAACTCTGGATTGCTGGAGTCAGGCCTTTCTGGTCCCACACAATGTATGTACAGCAGGCAGTGTGATGTGCTGCCTCTCCCTGTTGGTCTCAGTTTTAACTTTCTAATTTCCTGTGTCTGTGAGCAATGCCAGAGGAACTCAGAGCAACCACAGGCCTAAATCAGCCTTTTTTGTGTCTAAAACAAGCTCCTGGGGAGAAGTGAGGGTGTGAAAGAGCAGGGTCTGATTTTATTGTTCAGTACCAAACCAAGTGCTGGTACCAAATAAAAAATTCATCAAGCTGTTTACTGGGGAGAAGGAAGAAATACCCTCAGTTACACATCCAAGGATTGATATGAATCATCTAGTTACCTTCTGTGTGGTCAGGAGGAAATGAAATGATATTTTGGGGTGATATCCCACCCCTAGGCAACTGCTCATGGATGGCCAATATTCTGCCTAAGTCACAGCAGCTCTGCAGCATGTGGGGGGTCACTCTAGATCATGGATAGGGGTGCAGTGAAAGTGTCAAGCTCAGGCACTCACCACTTGGCTGAATGGTTGCAGAGGACAGCCCAGAGTGTTATTCACCAGAAACATTTGTTGGATGAGTTAAAAATTGCAAGCAAATCCTTTAGAAATCCATAATCCTTGGACAGGTGATGGGGACAATTGTGGCAGTAAAAATACTGGGAGCATGCTACGCATTTCTGTTCAACATCTTGAAGAAAAGTTTTAGCACAAGCTTAAAGCAAAAAATTTAAATATTTAGCTTGGGCCTCTATGGTTATCTTTTCCCTGTAGATCTTCTTGTGCAATGTCAGTCTGGGATACATGGAGATATTCTCATGAGGGCTCTTTGTGATACTTGTATGTCTTTGGAGGGGGGAACTTCAGCATTTATCCTTCTGGGAAACTGTTGGCCACAACAACAGATAAGACTGTGAGATACAAAGAGAGGAACCCCCAAACTTCCAAAAGCTTCTGGTGCAGCATAAAACAAGCAACTTGGGACCTACAAAATAATTTAAAATTGAAATTCTCAGGCCTGCCTTGCTACTCCCCTGCAGACTTTTCGCATATGCTACTTAGGGTAGATGCAGACTGCATTTCTAATATTGATTGTGTTACCTAAATAATCTCGGCTTCCCTGCTGCAATTGTGTGAAAGAATAAAAAGCATCTCTATAAGTGTCTTTGTAAGAACTTGTAAAGATGAGACAAATTAGTTTTACTTCTGTAGTTGGGAAATTTCAGCATCATCTATGACTCTTCAGACAGCTTGGGACTCCTTCTTTCATGCCTCAGTTTCCCAAAATATAGATAAGGGAATTTATTATTTCCTACTTTGTCAGGGTGTCCCAGTGTTTACAGAGTGTTTACAGAGAGCTTGGGACTTTTGTTGTTGTTTTTGTTGTTGTTGTTTGGCTTTTTTTTTTACTACAAAACCAATGTTTGGTCTCACACTATTGGATAGTGTCCTTTGAAACAGCACATTTCTAAACCACATGTTTAGAAAAATTGACCCAGTTTCCAGACTGCTGATCTGGTCAAATAACAATGTGTTGTTAAGGCCAAGTTGTGCTGTCTCAACAGATTTGCTTGGGATTTGTGGTGGGGCAGGAAGAAAAGCAGAGATCACTGCAATCCGCAGAGGCAGCCCTTGGCCGCTCCCTCCCGGCAGCTCCAGCTCACTCGGGATGAGCAGCTGGAGCTCGTGGGATGTCCCAACACTTAGAGAAAAGCAAACAACCCATGTTAAAGTTGATACGCCGCAGCAACTCGCCAGTGATTAATGCTTACCACAAGGCCAAATTCAGATGGTGATTACGCCAGTGGAGATCATCTGAAGTCCCCCTATTAATAGCCCAGCGGTTTTGGATGCCAGCATTTTCCTGCCCGTAAGTGTGGGTGTTATCAATGAGGGGTCACTAAAGTGTTGGTTGTAAAGAGTCTCCATTGGTCTCCTGGTTCATGGGAGGCTTCATGCAGGACCACCACCACTAGATCCTCTCAGCAGGGTTGTGCCCAGCAAGTCTTGGCATCTTCTAAGCGTGGAGATGGAGCCAGGACTTCAACATCCTCAAGTTTCTCCTAATGTCCATGCTCAAGCTTCCAAAGTACAGCTGGCCACTTTTCCCCCAACCTTTAGGTTAGGGTTTGGGTTTGTTTCTGCCTCTGGCTTTAAGCACAAAAGGTGCAATAAGTGCTTAAAACCTTGTTGCACATCTATGGGACTCTAGTGTTTAGTGACCTCTCCTTCCCCCTTCATTTGTATCTATAGAATCACAGAATGGTTTGGTTTGGAAGAAACCTTAAAGACCATCTCATTCCAAAATCATGCCATGGGCAGGGATACCTTCCACCAGACCAGGTTGTTCAAAGCCTGGTCCAGTCTGGCATTAAACACTTACAGGGATGGGGCATTCACAGCTTCTCTGGGAAACCTGTTCCAGTGCTTCACCACCCTTATATGGAAAACCTTCTTTCTGATATCTAATATAACCCTGCCCTCTTTCAATTTAAAGGTATTCTGCCTTGTCCGGTCACTCCACCCTTGTCAAAAGGGCCTTGTCGCTTCTCTCCAGTCCTCTTGTAGCCCTTTTAGATACTGGAAAGCTATGATTATTCCTCCAGGCTGTGACATTGGAGCACTATTAAAAATAAAGTCAAAGCCTAAACACCAAAGCAGCTCCTCACTCCTCCCAGCTTGTTTACTTTTTGATTTCTGCAGTTGGAAGAAGAAGTCCTTGGTAGTTGAAAATTATGCTGTTATATCCAAATGCTGTGAGACAGCTTCTTTCAGGAAAACACAATTTTTATCTGTGCTCCAGGGTGTGCAAGGCTGGTTAGCAAATGAGAGGAAATAGGATGAAAAGGCTGCAGCAGAAGGGATAAAAGCACCAAATAATCCAGACAGATCTCAGGAAACCTGGATGCAAAGGATCTTTGTATTACCAGTAGTGGTCATCTCCTTAAAGAGCAGGATGTTCTCATCTTTTAATAATAGCCAGGCCAGATGCTAAAGTCTCTCCTGAAAATACTGTATAAGTGAGAAGGAGAACAGCTGATTTCTGTTAGGATGAACACACCAGAAGAATAAGCCAAAAAAAGTATGAGAAATCTCCAGAGGTCTGTCTTTGCAACGCCACTTGGCAGCTGGATCTCAAAGTCGGGACTGATAATCCAGCTTGTGCTTCTGTCCCTTTGCTGATCGGTCACTGTGTGTGGAGCAGAAATTCCTGCACTGCCCAGGGATTTGGAGAAGTGCTGGCAGGGATTTCCCCCTCTGTTTTAAAGAGCTGCAAAATTCACAGCTTTTGTGAAGCTGTAGAAAGTACCAGTCCACAAAGAATTTCCTTGACTTACTCTGTGCCATAGAGAATGGTTCCATGCTGAGTTTGGGCCAGTGGTTTAAAACAGCATGTTTGTTCCATCTTTTCTTGTACTTTCCCCTCTGCCCTGTCTTTTTCATTTCAATCTTTTTCTATTTGTCTGGAAGAGATTAATTCAAAGTACAGATAAAGAAAGGATTGGGTTTTTATAAGACATCATATTGGACATTAAGGAAGATGCCTCTGTCTCTCCTCACACTACTCCTTCAATTATCTTTTCCTTATGTTCATCCTGGAAACTGAATTTCCCTCCAGGCAAGGATCTTTGAGATCACAGTAAAATCACTCATGTTTCTAGTGTGGTTATAGGTATTGGATGGAAAGTGTTAGAGAAAAGCAGGATACATGGTGACATGTTATTTTGTATTTTTGTAACGGGGCATTGCCCAAGAAAAAAAACCTGACTGTGTAACATTTTTCTCATATGCTGAATGGCAGTCCTCAAAAACAGTTCCTAGAAACCAGAAAAGAAACATTGTGAAATGACAAGGAGAACTCATCCAATGTTTAAGATTGCTAGCTAATGACTGGAGATAAAGATGTTTACGGAGAGCTTGTGCAACCCCTTTCCTTGTCAGCAAGGAAAGGTTTTGTACGTGCTGTTTCAAACCTCCCTGTTCTGCCTGACCAAGAGAATCCCTCCCCTAGTTGCTATTTTCATAAGTTTACAACCAGGAACTAATTTTGGTTTCTCTGTTTAACAGAGTACAAGGACATGTTTTTTTTCCTGTGCACTGCATTTCTTTATAAAAGATAATTTTTGGGGGATGGTCATGTTAAAACTGACATTTTGTTTATTGTGAGCATCTGCCCTGAAACAGCTCACCAGCTTCTCCATGGCTGAAAATACCAACAGATCACATGCTGATGAACTGTAGCATGACCTGGTTAGCACAGATTTATAGATCCAGGTGTGGATGGTGCAGAAGGACAGAGCCTGTGCCCACCATGTATTGGTGGCACCTGTGACAAAGGATGGACATAGGATCCTCTGCCTGTGACACGTTCTCCATGCTGAGGCAATGGGCTGCTCAGAGACACCTGCCAGTATCAGGTCTCACCATCTGGAGAAAAGAGAAAATAGAGAGATAATTTAGGTCATCTGTAGCGTGACAACCTAGAAACAGGAAAACACAAACCGCTGGTACTTGAACAGACCATGGTTCCCAGAACATGGCACCTCCCTGAGGCTGTTGATGGGGGCTTGCACCCATACCAGTGGGGCTGAGGGATGAAGATGGATAAATGAATGTACACCATAAACAAATGTCCTCTTAGAGGCAAACCACCATGCTCAAATCCTGGCTTTCCACTGGAAGTAGTAGAGCCCTGAAGGCATCTCCTCTTCCAGCTCCCCCAGAAGGTATTGAACACACAGCACCAGTGTTCTGAA
>VYZS01077648.1:0-30114 GCA_013400695.1 Neodrepanis coruscans | reverse complement strand
TGTTCTGAAGTTACACTTGACACTTTCTTTCTGTCAAAAAGCAAAGCTAGAATGAGATCCAGTTTGTGCTTCTAAGAAGTGTAGACTTGCTGGTTGCTGCCCAATTCAATCTTGTTATTGGCCCTTTGGCATTTCAGTTGCTGCTGTGTTAGAGCATTTTAATTATAAACCCAAACCTTTCCTGACCATGAGAGCTGATTCTTCCCTTCCCAACATGTGTAACTCGGCTCATCACATGTACATACAGGGTTTCTCCTCTCCTATTGTGTCCTTTCAGCCCCATACTGGTTTTATGGACCAAAATGAGAGAAAATTATAGCAGCCCGCTTAGTGCTCCTTGTTCTTCAAGACGTGAAAATGTGAACCTGACAGAGAAAAAGATAATACTGAATTTGCAAAGGTATTGTTCTGGAGTTGAGAATGACCACAGACCTCAGGCCTTGTGAATAAAGTGTCAAAGTCATTTCTTCAGTGCTTCTTTGCCACAAAAACTGCAAATAAAAAAAAAAACAACCTCAAAGAGGGAAGACATGAAGCTCAGAAACACACCCACACCCACATGCAATATGAGAAAGGGGGCAACTAAATTTGCAGCTGCCTCCCAGAATGAGAAGTTCACTTCTGAGAATGTTTTCTTAAACTCACTCTCTTCTCAAGTGTCCAGAATGGATGGGTACTTAATAAAAGTTGTGTAATGCTTTAGACAGGCAGTGGTGAAAATATGGGATATAAATGTGAATATTAATATGAATCGGCCTTTGTATTTATCACCTTGTTGAGTTAATATTACTAAAAAAGAAATATTATCAGAAATGGGTAAAAATATATGTGGAACATAGGAGTTGATCCTACTATGAACCCTGCAGTTTCTGGTTTATTTAGTTGCTTCTTTTAGCTTAAAATGCAGTTACTGTTTTTCTTCCAAGGGTTTTTGGCTGCTTTACAGCTGTTGTTAAGAAACCAGTATTTCTTCATAAAATATGTACCCATTTGTTAATATTTGTGACGAGGATAATTTCAAAGAATTGAAAGGCTGTGACACCATTTCTCTGGAAAAGGCTGATACCTTGTCACTAGACACATTTCTCCTTAACAGGTCAATACCAATCTCAATTACAAAGAAAAAGAGGGTTGCAGTTTCAGAATTTTTTTTTTTTTGTCGCAACTGCTGTAGTGGTTCACTGTACTTTGCACTCTTTGTGTTCACAGTAAAGGTTTAAAAACCTTATATACAAAGGAATTACCTGCTTCAGGTAATAAATGGTTGAATTGAACCCTGCTATTTTTTCTTTTGTAACTATAGAAGCCATGTGAATGTTTTAGGCAAAGATAACAATAGGAAGCAGCAGCATGAATGCCATTCCCTCCTAGCTTATGATTTCTCACCTGATGACCCCTCAGAACTCCCACTGACCTAAGGGCTGGTGGCAATGACTAGCTCATTCCTAAAGCAGGAGCTTAATCCCTAAATTGCCATGGAAAGGTTTCACAGACTAGATAGACTGTTAAACAGTTTAACACAGACTGTTAAATCAGAAACTGAAGCTGGATATGAGAAGGAAAATCCTCCACCATGCAGATGGCCAAGAGAAAACAAGTTGGCCAAAATATCCTCAAAGGTGATTTCCTTCAGTCAAGAGCTAATTTCCTGAGCTTTAAAATTAGGGCAAATAGTTTATCAAGGTGGTTTTGTTGTTTGGGTTTTTTTTTTCCATATAGGTATTTTTGCACTATTGTAATACTTATGTGATACTCAAATATTTAAAAATGGAACATAAGAAAATTCTGTCTTTGTTGCTGGGAGAAGCAAGGTAAAACGCATCCTTAGGCTTTAGGGGTTTTTACTTTCTGTGCATGTGAGTGGATCTGCATCTTGTATCTCTTTGTGGATCTGTATGTGTGAGCCAGGGCAAATTGGCCCTCCCAAGGAGAACAGTTGTTGAGAGAATGCCAATGAGAGGGTGATATTTGCCTCTGCTTTCGCATGGGAAAATCCATTCTCCGTGCAGAAGGGATTTCTTTTTCCTAGGTAAACCAAGAATTTTGGCCTATAGATACATGGATTTGATAATTATGCTGACAGTTGTCAATGTTATACTCATTGTTGCTGCAGCGCTGTGGGATGCCCCGTGCATAGAACACCAGCTAGACCATACTCCCTGGCCCCAGAACTGTGTGTGTGATTCGACTGGAGGTTTCCATATGGTTTTGAGTACTTAAGAACATGGAGGAAGGTTTCTTCTCCTTTGGTCAGTGGTTTGGTCATTCAAGCTATAGCATATCCTACTGCGCTTCTGTAAACTCCAGTGTCTGATACCACTGGTGTTGGAGACCAACTCAATGGATAAAAGTGAGACAAACACTTTTCCCACACAGCTGGAAAAAATGTCAAGTTCTTGCTAAGAAATTTTTAAGACTATAAATAAAAGAAATGAAGCTGGAGAAACTGGGAAGAATTGCTCTGAGTTTACTGTCATCTTATAAATTGTCTGAGAGATAGTAGAGCAGAGAGGGACCTTGCAATGGAAGAGATAAGGAAAAACATTAAGTGCCATAAAAGCATTCTTTCTCCTGTATCCATAATGATCACTATCTAGTACAATTATGAATTTCAGTTCTCAGATACATCTTGCATTGATATTCTCCTTACAAGAACATAACTGGTACACTGATCATTATTGACAAGTGTTTTGTTTTTAGTTTTGGTTATGTGGTTTGTTTTTTCCCCCCTGCTTTGGAGTGAAAGTAATGGTACATAAGCTATTGCTTATGGGCAGAAAAGCAGAGCATCCAGGGAATATGAGGTATCCCAGGCTTTGAAACATGCTAATGAATGTGATAAGTCATCCTACAGATGTTGTGCAGCCAGCACCTCAGTCACACTTGAGCGAAGTACAGTCACTCTGGATTGGTCTAAGTCATGAGAAAGCTAGGAGATGTTTCTTTTCATGTTTAATGCAAAGGAAACAACCCCTGTTTTCTTGACACTTTGACCCTCTCTTTTCTTATCAGCTGTCACCGTGGTTTTGCAAAGGTGCTGAAGATGGCAGAGGAAAAGGGCTCAACCACATGAATCTGGTTTCGTTATTTTTATTTTGTTTGTTCTGACTTCATCTGGGCTGTTGCATCCTGACTGCAAGTGTTCCCTGTGGACAAGAAGGCCAGTGGCATCCTGGCTTGTGTCAGCACTAGTGTGTCCAGCAGGACCAGGGCAGTGACTGTCCCCCTTGTAATCTGTATTCTTGAGTGACCTCGAATTCTATGTTAGTTTTGGGCCTCTCATGAGAAGAAAGACAGTGAGATGCTGGAGCATTTCCAGAGATGGGCAACAGAGCTGTGGAAGGGTCTGGAGAATAAGTTTGATCAGGAGCAGCTGAGGGGGAATTAGCCTGGAGATAAAGAAGCTCAGGGGAGGATCTTCTCTCTCTACAATTCCCTGAAAGGAGGTTGTAGCAAGCGGGAGAGGGAGGGGATTGATATCTTCTCAAGTAACAAGTGAGAGGACAGGAAGAGATGTCTTTGTGTCAGAGAAGGTTTATATTGGGTATTAGAAAATTTTCTTCACATAAATGGTGTTCAGGCATTAGGNTCCTGTCTCCTCAGATAGCAAAGATGTTTCTGTCCAAACATAGGTTTCGTTGCCACCTTTATTGTGCAGCAAATATGTTGTCTTGGTTGTCCAAGACATGCTGTACTACAGTCCCTTCTAAATACTTCTAGAAATATTCTTGTGTAGAAAACTTAAGAGCTTTGGTCCCACAAACACTGAAATACTGCAGCTCAAGTGGTGACTGTTGGCAAATGTGAGCTAAAATGCCTTTGCTGAAAACCCAGAGAGAGAGGTTTCAAACTGATATGTTTGGCCTCACCTTTGGGGCTCGATGTTTGTGGCCATTGGTACAGTGTAAACAGTGTGTTGCCACTCATTGAGCTGCAGTGACACAGTCATGTGCCTAAGCCCTCCAAGGCTGCAGAGAAAAGGATAAAATGTTTATCAGATTTGACCTAGATTTGGCCTTGCTTTTTAAAGGCAAGCTTGTTGCTCTATGAATAAACTCAGGATGTTGAACATAAACATCTAAAAAATAGGAGAGGATGACTCTTCTCACTCAAGCCCTAGAAACCCAAAAAGGAGAGAATTGAGATTTTAAGAGAAAAGTCCCAGCCGTGTGTAAGCAAGATGGGAAGATGCTCCATTTAAAACAATTTGAGTTCCCACTTTCCATATCCTTGGGAATGCAATACTCCTGGACCAGCGGCAGCCACACTGGACATCCATGCACACCCTCCCCTACTCCTGAGGTTATTCCTTCCATCTTCCACAGGCTGGAGCTAAAGCTGGAGTCATACACCAGCCTGAGCCCTCAGTAAGAGGCAGCCACTGTAGAAACCAGAGACTTCAGCCTCTTCCAGGAACTTTGGGTGGGGTGTTTTCAGAGAAAAGAACTCTTTCTTTCCATCCATGAAAAACAGCTGACTGAAACAAAAGTTTTACTATTTTCTAAAGGGTTTTGCTGCAGCCCAGATTCCTAGATAGGAAAATAATACAGAGTTAGAGTAGATCTTTCCTCCTGGTTCTGCTGGTTGTTTGCAGAAGTCTTTTCCTATATCAGGATTACCCGTCTGGGTGTTTGCATGCTTGGGCTCCTTTTGTCCTGTCCTTTGCTCCTCTGACTTCTACCTGGACCCCCACCCTGGCATGCTGATCTCCTAATTCACTGAATTCATTTGTCTTAGCAAAGCTGAGTTTGTGGTAATCTGGGTTTTCCCATCTGGATTTTCCCATCTGTGTTTTCCCTTCTGAATGAGCAAATGGGAGTTCTCAGGCCTCCTGACACTGGGCTGCAGAAAGGAGACAAAAATTAATGAAGCCCAGAAGAAAATAAGTGGAAAGAGAGCAGATGTACCAACAGTGATGTGCTCTTGGGAGAAGGCAGGAGTGCCTTTCCATCTTTATTTTGTCAGGTGTGAATCCTACCAGAATCTGACTAATTAATGCTTACACATAGCAGCCATTGCCTGTTCTCAAACCTAAAGCAGGGATGAGATATTTGGGAAGAATGGCTGCAAACGGATCAGTGCTGGAACCAAAAGAGGCAGGATAGGGATTATCTCACCTAAACCAGGACAAACTTCCACATATGGGCTAGTTACCCTATGTACACTCCCTTTATAGTCAATATAGGGAAAGCAGTGCTTAGATCTGAACCAGTTTAGTTGCCCACTTTAGGATGAGATACTTAAAAACTGTATTTCTCCTCCCTAACTGCAAAGGAAGCCCAGAATCATCTGCCCTGGGATCCGGGCCATGAAGAGGTGCAAAAAACTGTGGTCCTGGAGCCAACCTGCCAACAGATTTCATATACCTTGTGACTTGAAAGTAGTTCTTGGTGTTGAAGTCCAAATTATTTTTCAGTTCTTTAACTGATGATTGTCCTCCAAAATAGTGAGACAGCTTTTTTTTTTAACAGATGAGTGGGTTTTTTTGCAAGAAGTTGTTAGCTCCATGCACTGCCATGGGAATTTATCTCAGTATTGATAGTAAAAGCCTTTGAATTGGTCTTGGTGACTGACAGGAGTGAGCAAGACTCTAGACCTTACCATTAGCTGCTGAGCCTTGGGTTAAGTTTCCTTGTTTCCTTCTTAGTGGCAAAAAAACCCAACTGTTTCAAGAATCAAATGAAAAAGAAGCAGAGGATTTGTCTGGGAAGGATGGTAATCTTGTTTCTCTGGTACATAAACAAAATGCAAATTCACTAATATCATGGCACAAATAGTGTCTGAGCTGAGAAGAAAATCCAATCTCAAAAAAGCTTCAAGGCTCCTTCAGGAAAGCAGTCATAGACTTGGCTATTTTCCCAAAGTGTAGCTAAACATTTTTGCTGTTGAAAAAATAATTATATGAAAATCACTCAGCAAAGTTTCTGACCAGGTGTCCAAATTGTCCTGCTCCCATAGGGCTAAAATTCCTTCAGGATCTTAACTCTCATTCATACTGGGGCAATTGAAGGGAATCCAGTGGAAGGTGGCAGCAGGGTTTGAACCAAGACAAAACTGGCCTGAGGGTGGGACTTCTGCATTTCAGCCACATCATTCACAGAATGAGAGAAGCTAAAAATTAACGAGAGAAAGATTCATGTGCTGGCAATACCAAGAGCTGTGGCTTGGGTGCAGGTGGCACCCAACCAAGGTCTCTGGCCAGGCTGCACATTTCTGTAAACAGTGGGAGGAAGGACATTAATCAGCTGCACAGAGAGTCATGGTGGATGTGGTGTAATGACAACCTAGAGGCACTAATGTCCTCAGCTGTGTCCTGTAATCAGTTCCTTGATGCCCATTAGGGCACTGAGGTGCCCACCGTCCAAGACAGCACATGTGCCTTCCAGAAAATGCTTTTTCTTCATCTGTAATCAGAAATGAGATGAGACAGTGTTGGTGGAGACGCTGGAAGGGGAAACTCTGATTTTGGGGAACCTGCAATCCCTCACAGCTGGTTCTGCATCCAGGCTGACTCTGCATTTGCTACAACATCCAAATGCTGCAGACACTGATCCCTGCAGCCCACATGAAAAACTGGCTTATTTTACTTGAAGATTTTTCTTTTGTTTTGTTTTGTCGTTTGTTTTGTTGTTTTGTTTTTTTTCCATAGTGTTGTCCTGGTTTCTTTCTGGGCTAAGAATCCAGCAGTGGACGTATAGACTCTGGCTTTCCTCTCCCATTGCACACCAAGCAGTTGTCTCCTCTGTGGAAGCAGGTTGGCCCCTGAGGAGCAGGTTGCTCCAATCCCCTCACTGTAAGGTGCTTGGGTTTTACCAGGCACTCCTTTGACGAATAAAACCAAGGTGACACCTACAGAATTTGGTCCCTATCATGATCATAGAAATCAGGTGGCATGTAGGAAAATGATGTCTCCAAGATGTCTTATTCTGTGGCCCTGGTAGGCTTGATGACTGTAATTGCATGAACCAAAGAGTGTCTGGGTTCAGTCTGTGATCCTGGCTTTTTTTTTTTTTCGTTAGATCCATAATACTCTTGGCCCCTAGAAGGGAACAGCTACATCCCAAGTGACTATTCCTTGGCTTTGCTAACATGTGGTCTGTGCCTGGAAATGGCATGGAGAGCACTACTTGACTGTGCCCATACTAAAAATTTAGCAGCATGGATATGATCTTGTGCCCATTCCTGCTGCCAGGACTGTTTAATATACTATATATAGTCACAGCATATGTGTACTGGAATATATTCTCTCTCCAGCCTGGTTCAGTGTAGAGGTTTCATGTAGCATACACTATAAAAAGTTTCTTTTTCAGATTTTCATCTTGACATGAAAGTGCATTACAACATTTGCCATCAATAAAAGACAATTCCTTCCATGTGAAAAGCATTACAGCCACAGTATGGTTATTGAGTGATGATACCTGGATGACGGAAATACATGAACAGGAAAGTGTACATAGCAAAACTTCAGAAATGATGCCAAGTTTTTTTAAAAAAACATTGTCTGATAGCAATGCAGATGATTTTGGAGAATTTAGTTCATTTGTACTAAAGAAAAAAAAAGTAAAGAGAACTAGGCTGAGTTGAAAGAAAAATAAAAGCAAGACAGGGAGAAGCTTCATACATGAATAACTGAGGAGGCTGGTCAGGCAGTGAAGACACATATGAACAACACATTACTTGCCTCTTGCTCTGTGGTGCAACCTTGGGCCAAGCCAGCTACGACCAGGCATCAGGATTCTCAGGAGCTCCTTCTACTCTGTCTCAGGCTTGAGGACTGGGGTCCCTAAGAGGGAGATTGCTCCTTCTTCTACAGTTTACACTTAAATTGAGCAGCTGACTACAAACTTGCTGAAACTTGATTTTGTCAAGAGGTTTGGATTGAGCTCTTCTCCTGAAAATGTGCCAAGACAGGATCCTTCTACTGGCCCTAAATTTGGGGTTTATGAAAGTGTTCCCACTAATGCAAAAATAAATGCTAGCTGTGTTTTAATTTTAGCAAAAGTTTAGCTTCAAGAAAAAAAACATGCTAATTAACTTGTTAACTAAACCTACTTAATACACATCTCCAGATATTCCTGAAGGTAAATCTCCAGTGCTGAGTTCCCAAGATGCAAGGCCAGTTACTCGACTTTGGAATGCATAAACATTTAGTGGAAGAAATTGCGACTTCAGAGAAAGTCCAAACAGAGCAGCCTGTTTGTTTGTGTGGCTGCTTTTTTCGCAGGAGAACAACCAAGAAGCATGGAATGGCTGGAGTGTTCTCCATGGATTCTGTTTGTAGCTGTGATCCAAAAGGTCCAGAACAAAGACTTTCCTGTTTTTAGCCGAGAGACCGAAAGCAGAAGCGCTCAAGTGATGAAAAGGCACAGTCCGCTATTGCCATAGCTTCTGAAGAGAACACAAACCATGGTTTATCAAAGAGCAGTAACAAAAAGGATTTTTCTGGAAAATAAATTGTGATTTTTCCATTGAATTCACCATCCCACATTGAATTTTTCTTGTGGACTGGTCACACTTCATCAGAGCAGTGATTACAGACAGTGGGGAGGTAGGAGGAGAAACACGTGTCTACGTATGTGTGGAGGAAGTGCTCAGCAAAACCCACACTCTTATTATTTCCATTTAGCAGGAAATGCCAATACTACATGTCAGAGTCAAACTGTTATATGACATCACCAAAAGGGTAGAGTTTGATTTAAAGAATAAGATAAACTCTGCTGTTTGTGCTAACAGCTGCTTTTAATGTTTATTTTTTTAAAAAAATGAAATGATATACAATAAATAAATAGGCTATTTCATCTACTTATAAAAGGTCTTATTCGACATCTTGCCACAGTATTATATGACTTCATCTCTCTGCTGTGTTATGTTTACACTACTACTGAGGCATTAGGAAATCAGAGTTACACAAATGCATTACAAAGAAAAGATCAGTTGTAGTCTGACACAAAATTTCTTTGAATTCCTTTTTTTCACCTTCTAAAAGAGTTTTTCTGGTAGAAATTCTTTTGTTTCAGTACAGTGCTTTTTTTCGTCAAAGCCTCATCAGGGAGAAAAAAGAAAAAAAAGTGAAAGTCTATTTGAATCACAGTTTCTGATAGCAAAAACATTTTTGTGGGATTTTATTTTTGGTTTTTGGGTTTTTTTGAGTTCTAGCTCTGCTTCTGCCTCAGGGTTTCCTGGTACTTTGACAAAACTGCTGATCAACACTTCCCCATCCCAGAAATCAGCCGGAAATGTTTCTAAAGCCAACATTTATAGAAAGTCTGATCAGGACTTGACCCCCTCCATAAGTATTCAGTTTATGTGTATTGGTGTTACAACGTGCTGTAGGCGTGCATTTGCTCCACCTCACTGCCACCTCCTCCTCTGTAATGCAGCATCCCTGTTAACATCTTGCACTGGTTTCTGCCTCATGTGAGAGTTGTCATGGGCATGTTACTGATGTGTGTTACTGGACTGTGTTGCTGGAAGCTGGGAATGCTGGAGAAGCCAGAGATACTATTGGTGATGCTCAATTTAGGAGACAGACTGGGGCTTTACTGTAAGGAAATGCAGGATGGGAACAAAGAAGAGAGCAAAAGGGCTCAGCAGGTGATGGGACTTGGACAAGAAAGAGCTGGGAAGCTTGAAATGTCCTACTCATGGATGACTTACTTCAAAAGAGTTAGGCCCACCTAAACTGTTTATGAATTTGATTTTCCATCTGGAAAATGGGACTTAACACAGTCCCTGAAGATGAAGATGTTACCTTTGCTGACTTAGGGAGAAAAGTCAAGAATGGGATCTTTTGGGAAATCCCATCCAATTATTTCCATTCGAGCTGAGATGGTCAGAAATGCACATTTGTGCATTTGAATATTGAAAAAAGTAAATATTTTGCAGGAAGAGACAGAAGAGTTGTGTAAATATGTAAGTTCATATGAAAGAGGCAAGCTGACATTGTGAAGAGGCAACATACTCAGTAGTTAACACTTCCTCTGCTTGCACAGCATCCCAACCTTATTTACCCTAACTGGAATTTCATGAAAATTGGAGCAAACCAGGTTAAAATTTGCCTTGTTTCTCCCCAAGCCAACTGTGCTCCTGAGGTTTGTGAGAATGATGTGGAGGGGGCAGGTGTGAAGGATCTGATTTACTCTGGTTCTGAACTGTGAGTTGGCTCAGTGCCAAGGCCCCCAAAATCAGATGGGCAGAGTTAAAGCTCCTCACCACTGCCTAGGCCCACATTGACATGGACTTTTTCTATTCCCTCAAAGCAGATCTCAATTCTTCTGGTTTTACACTCACCCCACCATGATCAAGTGTGTCAAGGGTGAACCTGTGCACAGGGGCAGGAGGGGCTCCTATAATGAAAATCAGAATTACAGAATTAATATATTGTTGGAAAAGACCTTTGAGATCATCAAGTCCAACCTATTACCTACACCATCTCATCAACTNCATCTTGCACTGGTTTCTGCCTCATGTGAGAGTTGTCATGGGCATGTTACTGATGTGTGTTACTGGACTGTGTTGCTGGAAGCTGGGAATGCTGGAGAAGCCAGAGATACTATTGGTGATGCTCAATTTAGGAGACAGACTGGGGCTTTACTGTAAGGAAATGCAGGATGGGAACAAAGAAGAGAGCAAAAGGGCTCAGCAGGTGATGGGACTTGGACAAGAAAGAGCTGGGAAGCTTGAAATGTCCTACTCATGGATGACTTACTTCAAAAGAGTTAGGCCCACCTAAACTGTTTATGAATTTGATTTTCCATCTGGAAAATGGGACTTAACACAGTCCCTGAAGATGAAGATGTTACCTTTGCTGACTTAGGGAGAAAAGTCAAGAATGGGATCTTTTGGGAAATCCCATCCAATTATTTCCATTCGAGCTGAGATGGTCAGAAATGCACATTTGTGCATTTGAATATTGAAAAAAGTAAATATTTTGCAGGAAGAGACAGAAGAGTTGTGTAAATATGTAAGTTCATATGAAAGAGGCAAGCTGACATTGTGAAGAGGCAACATACTCAGTAGTTAACACTTCCTCTGCTTGCACAGCATCCCAACCTTATTTACCCTAACTGGAATTTCATGAAAATTGGAGCAAACCAGGTTAAAATTTGCCTTGTTTCTCCCCAAGCCAACTGTGCTCCTGAGGTTTGTGAGAATGATGTGGAGGGGCAGGTGTGAAGGATCTGATTTACTCTGGTTCTGAGCTGTGAGTTGGCTCAGTGCCAAGGCCCCCAAAATCAGATGGGCAGAGTTAAAGCTCCTCACCACTGCCTAGGCCCACATTGACATGGACTTTTTCTATTCCCTCAAAGCAGATCTCAATTCTTCTGGTTTTACACTCACCCCACCATGATCAAGTGTGTCAAGGGTGAACCTGTGCACAGGGGCAGGAGGGGCTCCTATAATGAAAATCAGAATTACAGAATTAATATATTGTTGGAAAAGACCTTTGAGATCATCAAGTCCAACCTATTACCTACACCATCTCATCAACTAAACCATGGCACTAAGTGCCACATCCAGACTTTTTCTAAACACTTCCAGGGATGATGACTCCACCACCTCCCTGAGCAGCCCATTCCAATGGCTAATCACTCTTTCTGTGAAGAATTTTTTCCTAGCACTTGTTTTCCTTAGACTAAGGAAGGAGGTGGGCAGAAGAAGAAAAGAGGTGGTCCATCTGGGAGATGGACCATCTGGGAGAGAAGGAAGAGATTACAAGAAATAATTGATGCCATATGAGCACAAACTTGCATTTTCTTGCAAATGTCCACAGCACAGAGTGGTGATGGACAATGAAAAGATGACAATGAAGAGGGTTCTCCAAAGAAAAGGAATTTCAACAGTGAAAGCCAATCTGAAAGGGAACATTTATACTAGTAAATTAAACAGTACAATGGACACATTGACTGTTGTTATTAGCATGGACTTGCCATAACAGAATTGTTAGCAGAGGCCTGGGCAAGCCCCTTTGGTTGGGGCTCTCTATAAAATGCCTGGCACAGCTCAGGAGTCAGCAGAGGCCATGGACTATTCCCAGTGGGCAATTTGGAGATGATCACCCTAATCTGGAAGCTTAAATACAGTGGACATGGTCAAGCCATTCCTCTGGGCCTTCTGTCCAAAGAATGGGCCCCCTTTTTTTTGTGTGTGTGTGTGTGTGCCAAGAATATTAATTTCGTTACTTTTTCAAAGCATTTAGGTGCACCCTATTGTTAGTGTGTCTTTGTGCTTCCCAGTCCAAGATGTATTTATCTTTTTGACCCATCTGAGGGAGGAGAGAGCTATTAACCTCATTTAAGAGAGAGGAATGGAGGTGGATTAAAGTGTCTGCACTTCAACACATAGTAGTAGTACAGCTGGACCAAACCAGCTCCAGAAAAGTTAATGAGGTTAAACTGAAAATCTGCAGGTTTCTTGAATCAGGTCATACCTTACCAGCATGACAGCTGTAGTGTCACATCTTCACTCTGGGTTTGACCTGTAATAAGCAGTAGGGGTGCACTGACCTGTGCTATGACCACACCAGTGCTTTTTTGGGGAATGTGGGCACATGGAAAAATTGATGCAGGGTAAACAAGGATGTGAGCTTTTTGCTCCTCATCTGTACCTGTGTGGAGCCAGGTACTAACAGCGAGTGCTGGGTACTATGTGCCCATCTCATCTCTTCTAGAGGAACAGCCTGCTCCCAGGTGTCCTAGTTTTGCACAATTTATGATTTCAAAATTCAGAGGTACAAGATGTATTAAGAAATAAGAATTTTTATTACCAAAATATAATATGTAAATACATACATGAGGTAGTAAAATGAAAAATTAAATTAAAAATGAAACACCAGGGACAACCAACAAAAACAAACAATCCCAGTTTAACTGAGAAGAGAACAAACACCATTCTTGATAAAACAAAATACAAAACCCTTTTCATCCCAATGCCCTGGAGTGCAGTGATGCTCATGAAGCTGCAGGGGGAGCTGGGGGCTCCATGGGACGTGATGGGGGTGCAGTTACTCTGTGGGCACTGCAAGAGTGGGGGGTCTGCCACAGAGAGGTGGAGGTCCAGGGGGTCACTGGGGGCCACCAGGGTTGCTCGGGGGTAGGGATGGCACAACTGGTTTGCCAGGGGTTGTCACCTAGAGGTGATGGGGAGAAACCAGGGATTCCCAAAGGCCAGGGATTGGGTTAGGGATTGATGGGAGGGCGGCAGGCTGGAGTCAGTCCTTTTTCCCAGGATGTTGGAGATGGCTGGTGGTTAGCTAAAGGCAGGCAGCAGCTGAGCTGGAGGGTTGAAGACCACATGGGCTGAAGTAAAATGGTCGCTGCAGCAGTCCAAGCAGCGAGGGGGTTGCTCTGCCATAAAGGCTGACCACCAAACAGGACATTCTGTGAACTGCAGCATCTGTTATAGTCCTGGTCCCTTCCCACGATCTTCCCACCCTTACACCTGCATACTGCCTCCTGATACCCCCTCCCAGGGGTGCGGACATGTTTCATTAGATCTCTCTATTGGTTACTACTGCATACCCCCACCCCCAGCCCGCCTCCATCTGAAAAACCTGCAAAAATTTCCTTTGGTTGTGCCATGTGGCTGCCAGCAATGGTGGCCATCCCTGGCCCTCCTGCACCACTGTGAGCCACCCAGAATGATGCCGGGGGTCAGACCCTGCCCAGCCATGTGGCACCACCGGGGCTGCTTGCTCGCCTGTGACATGCTGTGCCCATGCCAGGGGGCTGCGAAAGCATTCCTTCCCCACCAAATCTCTTGATCTGTGAAAAAGGAGAAAAACAAGAGAAAAGCCAGGGGAAAAAAAAAGGGTGAAATCTTTATTTTTCTGTTTTCATAAAAGGAATAGTTTTAAAAACAGGTGCTAAGGTATAACGCCAGGACACTAGAGAGTGAAGGAACACGTTTATGATGGTGAAGATGTTTTGGCTCAAGCTCCCCCCATAGCTTACCTTGTGGGGACTTGTTTGTACAAAGCGACTTACTAAGAGATCACCCCAGGAGTCTGTGGCAAAGGTGGAATGGTCTCTGTTGAACTGCCCACCTTAACCACTGAGCTGCCCTTTAATGCTCATCAGTTATTAATTAGCGTGTTTCTTAAGCACCAGCAGTGTATTCACAGTTATTAAAAATATAAAGGAGCCATAAGCTTTCCCCTGCCCTCTCTTCCACCTGTGTCAGATAGCCACTGAAATTAAGAGATTTTTATTTGCCTGGAAGT
Source organism: Neodrepanis coruscans (assembly GCA_013400695.1). NCBI lineage: Eukaryota > Metazoa > Chordata > Aves > Passeriformes > Philepittidae > Neodrepanis > Neodrepanis coruscans. Next base: position 15,893 of record VYZS01077648.1, on the reverse strand, counting down.
GTGGAGTCTTAAGTCAGCTCCTGGTGTAGAAAGTAATTTTGCTGGGGGTCTGATCCTGACACAGAGGAAAGGGCTGGTGCTTTTTTCTGTTTTAGTCTGAACATGGTACTTGTACCCTTGACATACCTGGAAAATTATCCTGCTTTGCAGCCAGCGCCAGTTCCTGGCCACCCCTGCTACATGCCAGGCTAAATTCGGAAACTAACCTTTTTTTTCCTTTGTGTACAGCTGGCCTCCCCACCTTGCCACTCATGAATGCCTTGCTGAGTTAGCTGTGATTTAGAAAATTAATTGACTTGGAGCCTACTGCTGAAGGAGCCTCAAACACAGAACACCCAAGACGCAGCGGTAGCAAGGTCAGAGGAGGTGGGAAATTTTGCGAGAGAGGTAGCAAGCAATAAGCAGAGTAGAATACAGGCAGTGGTGGGGAAGTGTAAAAGGAAACCATTCAGATCAGACACCGCCATGGGAGACAAGGCAATGGGACCTTGGGAGTCTTTGGTATTTATTGGGGAAGCTGGCAATGCCTGTGGTGGGGAATGCCCCCGGCTCACGGTGGGAGGTGGAGGGTCTCCAGAGACCTCTTGCCTCAAGCCAGGATGTGCAAAGAGCACCCTAAGGACCATCTCCTGTGAGTTCAGAGAGCATTGTCTTTGCTGTGCAAAGCAATCTTAAATAATGTAGTTTGTCTCAGGCACACCATCTGCTTGGGAGTCAGCCCCTCGAGATAAAATGGAACAAGGACCTGGTACAGCTCCACCAGGGCTTTTCTGCAATGCTTTTGCTCTCATGTTATGAATCTTCATGAAAAAGGAGCTCTCAGAGTGTGCCTGTTGTCAGAGCATACCAAAACCTCGTCCTACCCTGATATATCAAGGTTCAGTTCTTTGTAAGTATCTGGGGACTGATCAACCCCTTAGTTATTTAAATGCCTCTGTGGAGCTGCTCTTCAGGGCCAGTCTGTGTGTAACCCTGAGCAGGTCTAGGATGGTTCAGACATGCAATCAAGTGCTGGAAGCATAACCCTGTCCATTCATGGCCGGCTGACAGACAGGAATGATCCATGAGCGCACTTCCATCTGCCTAAGCTTGTACAGAGAGGTGACACAGCCTCAATCCACTGTGAATTAATTGACTAAATTAATTCACATTAATTCAAGTTAACACACTAAATCCCATTGATTCTCCTCCGAGGTGGCCCGAGGGCACATGCACAGACAGTTACAGAGGCTCAGCTGACAGAGAGGTGATTTGTTAAGCCACCGTCACTCCCCTACACGTTTGAACCTTCCCAGCCTGCACCACGGGCAGGATGCTGATGTTCCTGAGTGGAAAGACATTTCTGGGGTTTGAGCAGCTGATATTTGTGAACAGCGGTGCTTGTCTTGGTTAGCCCACGCTGCAGGCACAAAGGGCAGCAGAGAAGCACATAATATGCAAAAGCTGGTGTCTTATCCTCAGCTTATTTGGGACCAAGAGCTCAAGAGTGGAGTTGCTACCTCAAAAGCTGTAAAATAGAATGGTGTAAGCTAATAGTGAGGCTGGAGAAGGGATACTTGCCCAAATATGCCTTGCCCAAGGGAAAAAAGAAGTCCCAATAGATCTGAGGTTAGTGACAGCTTTGTATGACTTTGTCACCAAGCAAGAGCCAACCAGCTTGTCCTTAAAACACCTTGTCATGGGCAATGACACAACCCTCTCTTCAGGACAAGAATACCAAACTAACCTGCTTTGGATAATCCTGAGAATATGCAGCAAAGATGAGAACAGCCCTCTGCTCTCTCCAGGTCAGAAGGGCTGAACCAGGAGGTGGTCTGGGATTGGAGCAGTGAGGAAAAGCAACATTTCCAGTCATCGTCACTTGGCCTACATCAAGTCTTCTCCTTGTTTCTCAGATGTGGGGGAAAACTGAGGCATGGGATATGTGTTGGTGTCTGAGTAGGCAATTTCTGCTGATGTTCACCTTGACTCTGCCTAGAGCTTTGTGGCATGTTTTAAAACTAAATTGTGCAAATGAGTTTCGTGGTTATTATCATGCAAAGAAAAGAAGATTTGTATACAGCTACCAGCTTGCTGAACCCCAGCAGCGTGAGGTCATGGAGCAAGACTGTGACAATGCTGGCAGTCCAGCCCTGCTGCTCTGCTCCCCACCTAGTTCCTATTCATTGCTTGTTTAGTGTAATGAAGAGCAGACTGAGTGACTTGGGGTTGTTTGCTTCAAGAAGCTGTTATTAAAAAAACCTGCTTCAATCTAATTCCGGCCTGGGTAGTGAAGAGCAAGTTTCCTGAGCATCTTTGCCTTCTAAACATCCCTAAATCTGCACTGTTATACAGGTTCTTATTTTATATCTAATTTTAAAACTATTAATATCAAGCAAATAACCATTTGACACATTTTTTCTAGCTTTTGCTACTGTGATATCCACAGTAGATCTTGTCCTGGTGAATCTGAAGGGGCAGGCTGGGACAGATACTCACTCACTGAAATGCTCAGGAGTGTCATCCTCTTCCCTTTCCCAATTGATTTCCTCATAAACAGCCTATGCCAAAGCCTTTATGAAATTCAAGTCCAGCTTCACATTTCATTGAAAAACCTTTAAGAAAAGCCGTTTTTCATACTTAAGACTTTTTCAAATCTCTAACCAGTTACACTCTGCATTGTATCTTTTGAATCTGGCTATTGTCCAACGACAATCCTTAAAATCCCCTTACAGATTTAAATGAAAATACAAGCCCTCATTTACCACTGGATCCAGCCTGAAAATAAAAGCTTAATGCCTTGACAGGCCTGGATATTTTTTTGGGTCCTAAGTCTGATTTATGGTGGTAGCCAGCAAACCAGGCTGGTGAAATATTTGCTGCTGCTCGCAGGGATCTGGAAAAATGAAGTGTGAAGTTCTGAAGAGAGCAGGCAACAGTTCTCCAGTCACTAAACACTTCCAACGAGTTGGCAGCGGAACAGAGCTGTGGTCTGAAAGATGAACCTCAAAGGAATAGGGGAGGGGAGCAATACTGTGCGCAGTGTCAAAATACTGCTGCAGCCTAAAGCTTTCCATACATTCCTGACATTGAGAGGGAAAGAGAAACATTTTCTTCATTATTTATTTATTCTTCCTCTCTCTTTTTTTTCCTTCATCCTCCTGCAGGGGTTTCACCCAAAAATTGTGAAAAAAAATTAAAAGCAACAACAGGAGCATAGGAAGCTGCTTAAGCTCACCATAAAAATGCACTGGTTAAAAAAAAAATATGTAATCTGGTTAGGGGGAAGCATTGCTGGTGTTTTGCTTGTTGCAGAGTAATCTCAATGAGTGAGGCTATGGAGGAGCATCTCTTGCCTTTCCAAGTGCCAAAGCCCTGCAATCTGTGGGCGTGGGAGCTGCGATTTTCATTCCCATGAAAAGGGAATTTCCTAGAGGTAAAAGTGAGGTGGGGATTTTTCAGAGCGTTCTTGGAATGAATCACCCCTGCATATGTTTGCCAGGTAAAACATGTGGCTGCTTCACTTTATTTTCTTCAAAGGAAGTTAATATTCACCCCTATCATGTAGATCATACGGAGACAGAGATAGGCTGATAAATGAGGCGTATTTCAGTGCTCAAGGTTTCAGTGATCTGTGTTAGCTCCTATGAATTAAGTCAATTTCCCAGTGTTCACAGTGAATAAAAGGGCCAGCATTGTGAGGGTTTACTGGGGATAAGCCATCCCTGAAAAGCTGGCTTTGCCCACTTGCAGCCCAGAGGTGTTTCCCCTCTCCTTATCCATCTTACTTGCATCCCAACACCTGGGCACATTGTGAAATTAAAGATCCCCTTCCTTTCCCCTTTCCCCGTAGTCCAGCAAAACCCACAGAGGTTTTATTGCCTCCAGGCCCAGGAGAAGTGAGGTTGACTTCATCCATCAGTTTCACTGATGCACATCCAAGGAACCTCTTGGCTTTGACATTTACATGAAAATGACAGCGGCAAAAGTGAGGAAAATTTATTCTTCTTCACGTTCATGGAAATACAGACAGGATTATTTTAATTAGTTTGATTTTTTCCTTTGAAAAAGCAAAAATGGAACACTAACTATTTTGCTTTAGAGCTGCCGAGGTCAGAAGCTGGGATGGTATAACAAAGCACTGCTTGTTTCCAAACACAAGCTTTTGGTTTGGGGAGGAACAACTGCACGTTCTGGTCATCTTTATAACTGGGGAATATTCTGCCTCTGTGGCAGCACGGTCTGGGCTGGGGAGTACCCGGGTACCAGCCTGCAGCTGCCAGCCCCAAGAGACAATACATACTATTATTATTATTTTTTTTTTTCTTGTTGTTATGAAATGGTTCCCTTTAACAGTAGAAGCATTTACGGGACATGCTCGCAGACAAACTCGTCCGTACCACAGCCGCGCGGCCCCAAACCCACACTGTCTGTCACACACAGGCACTCTGTGCCACCCACGCTCCTGCTCAGCCTCGACACAGGCAGGGCTCTGCACTCGGCCGGGCTCACACAGACCGAAACCAACGCACGCCCACGCGGACGAAGCCAAAACAGGTCCCTTCGGTCTCACACGTCCTCCCCCCGCCACCGCTACCTGCAAACATCCCGGCATCAAAGGGGAGAAAACACAACCTGAGCTGCTCAGGGGGTTGCAGTGCCGGTCTCATCCAGGAGCTGCTAGTGAGGCCAGCCCTGTCACCTCTGTCCGGGGATAGGTTCTTTTTTTTTCGCAAAAGCTCAGCAAAATGCTGAATAAATGCCTTGAAGAATGGGATCTACTGGGTCTCTCACCCTCTATCTACTCCTGGTTTTGCAGGACTGTTAAAATGCTGGTTATCACACACACACACACACACCCCCCCGCTCTTTTAGCAACTGGATAAAGAGGCTGTTTTTAAAACCAGCCTTAGATATATTAGTCACGGCAATAAAAATTGCCCCTGCTTGTTTTGGAGGAAGAATCCAATGAATTTTGTGCCAAGGGATGCTTGTTGCATGTTCTGCAGGGTATGGGTGTGGATGGGGGATGCAGTGTATCGATGCTGTCCTGTCTGGTGGCCACACTGCCCTTTCCTCATGATAGTCCAATCCTTTTCCAACTGCTTCTCTCAGTTGCTGGTGCAAGTGAGGAGAAGGACACTGCAGTGCAAGCTGTGTTTGAGGGAGCAGCCTGAGACGTGGCATGGGGTCTTTGAATCTCTCTCAATGCATCGCTACGGACACCCCTCAGAGGAGGCACATCAGAGCTTGGCATTGCACAGCCCCAGGAGCCCCCTCAGGCTGTAGGGTGCCCCTATCCCACCAGCATTACCTGCCTGAGGCTTTTTTCAGGAGACTTGCTGGTTTACAAATTCCCAGCCTCAATCCTCACACACACACACACACACACACACACACACACACACTGCGCTTTGCTTTCAGTTTTGCTTTTCTCTCCTCTTCCCTTTCCTAGGGATTTGGAGTCCCTTTCCTCTCCACTCCCCACCCCCCCCTCCCCCTTCATTTACAGCTTCTGAGCTGCGGTGTGTGGTTCCTGGCTCTGGGAGGGCTCCAGCAGATGGTTCACCTTGTGGTTACTGAGCTTCCCGCAGCAGTGGGAGCAGGAACCCACTTCCCTCGGGCTGGCCTCAGAACCCAGTATTAGTGGATGTAGGGCACTAACCCGAGTGGCATCAGAGGGAGTCAGGTGCTTTCTGTACTAGACAACCTCAGCAGGTGCCTAAACCCCTCCAAAAGTGGAATGCTGGGTTTCAGCAAAGTAGCAATTATAGCTGAAAGGACACTGTAAACATGCAGGAAGCTGTGCAGTGTCTCAGTGTATGGGGGAACAGAGACGTATCCATTCCTGAACCAGAGAGGATTCAGCTCTGAACCATCTACTTCCCACACCATCATATTCCTGTAAAGCATTTCTGCAGTTCTTTGTGGGCACAAATACATCCCAGGAACAACCCTCTGAAGTTCATGCCCCAATGTCAAAAAAGGCATGCAAANCCCCCCCGCTCTTTTAGCAACTGGATAAAGAGGCTGTTTTTAAAACCAGCCTTAGATATATTAGTCACGGCAATAAAAATTGCCCCTGCTTGTTTTGGAGGAAGAATCCAATTAATTTTGTGCCAAGGGATGCTTGTTGCATGTTCTGCAGGGTATGGGTGTGGATGAGGGATGCAGTGTATCGATGCTGTCCTGTCTGGTGGCCACACTGCCCTTTCCTCATGATAGTCCAATCCTTTTCCAACTGCTTCTCTCAGTTGCTGGTGGAAGTGAGGAGAAGGACACTGCAGTGCAAGCTGTGTTGGAGGGAGCAGCCTGAGACGTGGCATGGGGTCTTTGAATCTCTCTCAATGCATCGCTACGGACACCCCTCAGAGGAGGCACATCAGAGCTTGGCATTGCACAGCCCCAGGAGCCCCCTCAGGCTGTAGGGTGCCCCTATCCCACCAGCATTACCTGCCTGAGGCTTTTTTCAGGAGACTTGCTGGTTTACAAATTCCCAGCCTCAATCCTCACACACACACACACACACACACACACACACACACACTGCGCTTTGCTTTCAGTTTTGCTTTTCTCTCCTCTTCCCTTTCCTAGGGATTTGGAGTCCCTTTCCTCTCCACTCCCCACCCCCCCCTCCCCCTTCATTTACAGCTTCTGAGCTGCGGTGTGTGGTTCCTGGCTCTGGGAGGGCTCCAGCAGATGGTTCACCTTGTGGTTACTGAGCTTCCCGCAGCAGTGGGAGCAGGAACCCACTTCCCTCGGGCTGGCCTCAGAACCCAGTATTAGTGGATGTAGGGCACTAACCCGAGTGGCATCAGAGGGAGTCAGGTGCTTTCTGTACTAGACAACCTCAGCAGGTGCCTAAACCCCTCCAAAAGTGGAATGCTGGGTTTCAGCAAAGTAGCAATTATAGCTGAAAGGACACTGTAAACATGCAGGAAGCTGTGCAGTGTCTCAGTGTATGGGGGAACAGAGACGTATCCATTCCTGAACCAGAGAGGATTCAGCTCTGAACCATCTACTTCCCACACCATCATATTCCTGTAAAGCATTTCTGCAGTTCTTTGTGGGCACAAATACATCCCAGGAACAATCCTCTGAAGTTCATGCCCCAATGTCAAAAAAGGCATGCAAAATTCATCATGTGCTTTAATTGTCCCTTTCCACTGGCACTTTTCCAAGGTGCCTCATAAACCTTGGAAATTAGGTTTCATTTCTTTTTTCCTGCTCCAGAGGGATGCCCACTATGGGGACAGAAAGTGGCCAAAGCTGATGAGTATTTAATGACTTGATTCAGTGTTCATAAGAAGAAATGAAGATTCTACAGTGAATTATATCTGCATGGACATTCAGATATGGAGACTATGGATTGTGTTGTTCAGCCTTGTAGCTCTGAATTGCATTTTTGTCTGGACTGGCTTGGGGTCGTATTTCAGTCACTTAAAGTGTTGGGATGATACTCTCTACCCACTGTGCTAGGGTTAACATGGATTTAGATTTGGCTACAGAGGTGATAGGTTGATAACACCTGATGATGATTGATATCATAAGAGCTGGCAGTGCATGTGTACAGGCCTAAAAAACAGTTATATCCTGGGCTGCATCAAAAGAAGCATGGCCAGCAGGTTGAGGGAGGGGATTCTCTCTCTCTGCTCTGCTCTAATGAGACCCTGGCTGGAGTTCTGTTTTCAGCTCTTGAGTCCTCAGCATAAGAAAACCATGGATGAAGATGGTCAGGGGGCTGGAGTACCTCTGCTGTAGAGACAGGCTACGAGAGTTGGTGTTGTTCAGCCTGGAGAAGAGAAGGCTCTGATGCCTTAGGGGGGATATGCTTATGATTTGGGGAATTCACTGTAGCTAGGTAGCTGGATATTAAGGGAATATTAAGGGTCAAGAACAACCTGTGTTTCACATGTTTGCATTTTTCTGTATAGATAAACAGGGCAGTAAGTCAAAACATAAAGTTAGGCTTCCAGGCCTACGAAGGGCTGGACTGGGGTGGAGATAGGTAACAAGGGACCATCCTGTTGGATGTTTAGAGGACATAATAGTAAAATGGGCTTTAGTTGGATAGTGTGATGGGTGGGCACTCTGATGATTATAAAAATGGAGAGATTGTTATGATTTTCCTCTTTTGGATCACCGACCTCGCCAGTAAAGCTGAGCTCTCCCTTCACCTCTGCAAACTGCGTGTTTGTTTCATTTCTTGTCTCACCCTGCAGGCAACAGCTCCAGGGAGACCTTATTGTATACTTTCAGTATTTAAAAGGGGCTTATAAGAAAGATGCAGGCAGACTTTTTAGCAGGACCTATAGCAACAGAAAAAGGGATAATGGTTTTAAACTGAAGAGAGTCGATCCAGACTAGATATGAGGAAGACATTTTTTTACAATAAGTGTGTGTTGAATAAGTTGTCCAGAGAAGTTTTGGATGACCCATCCTGGAAGTGTTCAAGGTCTTGTTGGAGAGTGCTCTGAGCAACCCGATCTGCCTCTGGCAGGGAGGTTGGACTAGATGACCTTTTAAAAGGTGTCTTCCAACCCAAATCATTCAATGATTCAATGATTCTTTCTTAGCTCATAACATGCCTGGGTGACACAAGTGCAATGCTTCTGCTTTTTAGTAGAATTGCGTTCTTTTAATTCAGGGATTGATGGTAAAAGTATCAGCAGGGTTAGAAGAACTACTTTGCTGTGCATCTATTCAACATTCACTATCACCATATCCACGATAACCTTAGAAAACCACTTTTTATGAGGAAGAACATCAAATCACATTTTTCTCATGTAGCTCTTGGGGCTGTCAGGCCACTGAACTACCTGGTTCTGAGTGGATGAAAATTAAATGCTGTGCTTGAGTTTGGGATTTATTTGGGAGAAGTCTGAAGGGAACTTTTTTTCTGTGAAAAAGCTGGAAAAGGTCATTTTCTTGTAAACAATTTCCAGTAGAATTGCTCCTGGCCTCCCTTCCGTTGGGACATCCATCCTGAGCCTCACCCCAAAGAAAGACCCTTTTGTTGAGCAGAACAATGGGGCCGCACAGGGAAGCAGGAGCAGCTCCCACTCGCAGGGTAGGGTTTCTCTCACCTAACCTGAGCTGTCTAAAACCTAGGTGTCTAGTCTAAACCCGTCATTCAGCCTTCCGCTAACGACCCCGGGGAGATGGAGGCACCTTCTCGGCGGCGTTCACTCCATCTTCGGGTGAAACAAATCGCTCTCAGGAGGTGATCGGCTCTCCCATGGCTGGGGGGGAGCCCCCGAGTTGGGGTCTGTGCAGACCACTGGCATGGTGATGGCTNCTAAAAAACAGTTATATCCTGGGCTGCATCAAAAGAAGCATGGCCAGCAGGTTGAGGGAGGGGATTCTCTCTCTCTGCTCTGCTCTAATGAGACCCTGGCTGGAGTTCTGTTTTCAGCTCTTGAGTCCTCAGCATAAGAAAACCATGGATGAAGATGGTCAGGGGGCTGGAGTACCTCTGCTGTAGAGACAGGCTACGAGAGTTGGTGTTGTTCAGCCTGGAGAAGAGAAGGCTCTGATGCCTTAGGGGGGATATGCTTATNATTAGGTGAGATGAATCCTACCCTGAGGAAATCAGGGTACCTAATGAGTTGCTAGAGTATGTGTTTGTGGAGAGCTTGCCCACACAGAGCACGGCCGTGCTGGGGGCTTTTTGGGTAGCTCTAAAAGATGAGGAGTGAAAAGCTGAGTGTTGCAAGCAAATCTATTATAGTTATTAATATTATTAATATTATTTTTATTATTTTAGCCATACCATGCAGCTTTGCAGCTTTGCTAATGATCATCCCCCGAATCAGCTTGTTGTATCTCGTTTTACACCTAAATGATCAGATGTTAGGGAACTTCAGGGTATGTGAGAAATCAACATGATTGCTCTAACTCATTGCTCTCACTTGTTTTTTTTTCCTCCATCACTATGATGAAAATCGAGAAATAACCCTGTTTTCTTCTGAATTCCTGCAGAGAATAGGAATTCTGTATCTAATCCCAGAAAAAATAGTTATATTCTGCTAATGGCATCAATAGGAAAAAACCCCTTGTAAATACAAAATTACTTTCTATTTTTAAATTTTCCTCTAAAATTTCATAGTCCTGCTACTTCTTGTTGAAGCAGGATTACGGATTTTAACAGAGATGTGTTTCTTCATTTTCCTTTATTCTTTCTTCTACAAATGGGTGTTAATCTGACCTAATTGCACGTGCCGGACTTCGACAAACATCTCTGCTCTCACCATGTCAGAAGCTCTGTCTTTCAGGTCTGGGGGCATGTGGGATTTAACAAACAGCTTTTGAGCTGTTGAGCATTTGTTAGTTCTTCTAAGAGGTGATTATTGCCAAATGCACATTCTCAGTGGCTCATTAAATGCCTTCACATGACAAATCCATGCAACGTTTTGTGCAGATGAACCCGAGCCTGTCACATTTTAAAACAAAATGCTAAATATTTACTGGCAAGGCAAGCTAAAAGGATAAATATTTATACCAACATACAATAAAAAAGTACAATTAAACAGATATGTTATAAAGAATTTATGTGCTGAAATGGCCAAGGCTGTCACAAAAATAGGCTATTTCACTATTATATTACATACAGAGATCACAGCATTTAGGTGTTTAATTTACTGCTATCTGGCCTTTGCTGTTCGACTCATTAATCTGTCAGGTGAAGGAGTCCTAATTATATTTCTTGTAACCTGGCAAACTACAGAGAATCGTGCTCATATGGGGAACACATCTTGTAGATTTACTAGTCTGTTGCTAATGGTCCCACAGGGAAAAAATATACACAAGAGCAGAAAATGTTTACGAGGGGAATCTGTCTCTCTAATTATTGAGCTGCATGTATACTATTGTGCAAAGAGGAGAATAAGCACCAGTTTATGTAAAACTACTCATAGGACCCTTTTGAGGCAGTAATTGATTTGGCTTTGTGCATGAGGCTTCACACATCCGGAAGCTCAATGTTCAATTGACAAGCAGTGTCTCTCACCTTACTGCTATCCATCTCTCAGCCACCCTCATCTGCATCCTGCCAGATCCCATCCAGCACCTCCAGTAGCACTTGGCCTAGTAGAAGGTGTCCCTGCCCATGGCAGGGGGGTTGGAACTGGGTGATGTTTAAGGTTCCTTACCATTTTGTGATTCTGTGACTATGTTTTTATGGAGAGCAGGCATAGCAGGAACATAGCCTGTTTGATGAAATGTCATGAAAGTAAGCATGACTCAAAAAACCAGTAACTACCTGTTGCAGGTTCTTTAGGCTCCTGACATCTCTTATTTTCTTCCTGTTGTTGCATTGCACTTGTGGGTTTTATTCTATATTTTAGCCTTTGAGGAAATGCCCTGTAATCTGGGGCAGCCAGGGGTGGTGGGAACAGCTGCTGGATGAACACAGGTGCTTGTGACCCAGTGAGATCAGCAAAATTTTAGGTGATCCTCGAAGTACACCATGCCCCTTACCACAAATAGAATAGAAGAAAAGCCCCATCATTGTGACGTCTGGGAAATTCCTCGCTGGCTACAGCTCTGACGAACAGTTTCACTTTGAGGAGCCCAGAGTCGTGTTTTTACCATCAGCGATGAGCACATTGTGCTGCAAGCGCAATGGAAAAACAGGTGCAGGGACTCATGTCTTCCACAAGAATGACCCTTTTAGGGGATGGGAAAATCTCCTTCTCCTCCAGTATATGGATGTTATATATTGTAGACAGATGGAGAAACCTTTGCCTCAAAGAACTTGCTGTCTAAATCTTTTACTATGACGTGAATAGGAACATGAAAATACAAAGTGTCTAATACACAGATTTTTTTCAAAAGAGCTGTCAGCATAAAGCCTGTGGACTAGAAATTCAGCCAATATAAACTGAGGTTGAGATACTGAATTATTCTCTTTTACACTAGTGAAGGGTCTGACTCTATTATTCTATATGAAAGTTTGATCAATGTTTTCCTCTGGCTCAGTTTTTGATTAATATCATGGACTAGCCCATAAAGCAGACTTTGGGAACTGCAAGATGTGATCTGTTTAATCAGTTTGTCAGTTTTATTTTTGAGACTTAATGGAAAAACAAAAGCCTCTGCATAGCTATTGATTTAATAGGCTTTGCCTTATATTCCCATGAAGGCAAATGAATAAATATTTCTGATGCATAAAGTGCTGGAAGAGCATTATCACTGTGTTTGGGAACAATTCATGTGGGAGGACTGTAATGTGCACTATCAGTGTATCGTTAAGTCCTTTCAAATGCTAGCAATGAAATAGATACTAAAATAACATTAATATGAGAACAAATGCAGAAACATATGCTTACATTTTCAGAACCATACCTCTGGGAGCCTTTTGTATTGTGTTTGTTTTTGGAGCTGTTTAAAGATGTTGTTGTTCCCCCAAAACCAGTTTTTCTGTCTTGGGTTGATATTAAACTGGAAATGTTAGATTGAGGCTTATCTAGAGAAGCCTCTACTTGGGCCCAGGTGCTTCCAATGATTTTGGGGGAGAAGCTAGTGAACCTGCCAGACAGCAGAGGAAAGCTCTGTGAACACAACTTCGGGGTGAACTGGAAGTGGGAAAGTTTTAAATGCACTGATGAATAGAATAGCCATATTGACTTAAATGATGGACTTCAGTGGGATTCATCCCACCAGCCTTATACTCTGTAGACATCTAGATCTTTGTTACACTTGATACAGTACCAACAGAGAGATTGAAGCTACAACTTGAGTTGAAAGATGATTTTTTTTAGGTGAGATGAATTATGCTGCTGATGTGCCAAGGACAGGTTGGAGAGCCTAGGAAGGTGCCCAGCACCTACGTTTGTTCAGAGAGCGTTGGTCTTTCTATATGGAAGGATATGAAGAGATAAATCAAAAAGAGAAAATGAATTAAACCAGTTGTCAAGGTGCAGCAGTACCAACACTAAAAAATCTGCTTTCAAAAATGGAAGCTGTGGAAATTTCTTACAGTTTATTCTACTTTCATATAAAGTGCTTAGGGATGAATTTTTATATTTCCCCCAGAAAATTGATTTATAATTCTTTTTTACATAATCCTATTAGGCCACCTAAACAAAAATAAGACTTTCTATTTGGGTACATACTTGTTTAATGAAATCGTTAAAAGAATGCTACTTCAGATGGAAATTCTTCAGGCAAGATGATTGCATAAGAGCAAAGTTTTGTTGATTATTGAAAGTAAGTGCAGAAAGTTCTGCTTAGGTATTATTTCCCTTCTGCCCTGTAGCTTAATTTATTACTTGTTCTGTCCCTGAGATATATCTCACTTGCAGATCTTTCAAACCTTGCCCATGAGACTTATTTTAATTTATGGGCACTTACCAAAGCCCAGGAAAGTGCTACAGAGAGTGATGGTAGGAGTGATTAGGCTGTGACCACTGTAAGCTGGTGATCCCAGGCTGCCAGTATACTCTGTGGAATAAAGCTTTCACTTTTGGATGGAATTTTCTATCTATGTAGGTATCTGGTTTAGGATAAGGTAAATTAGGCATTGACATCTTCACTCCACTATCTAAAAGAATGGTCTAACAAGACTGGGGGTAAAGATTGCACTGCAGTGAGATGATATTTACACTGCCACTATGTCCAGAGAAAGACAATGAAGCTGGGGAAGGGTCTGTAGCACAGGTCTGATGAAAAACAGCTGAGGGAGCTGGAGGGGGCTCAGCCTGGAGAAAAGTTGCTCTCTACAACTCCATGAAAGGAGAGTGGAGCCAGGTGGAGGGTTGGCACAAGAAATAGGATAAGAGAAAATGGCCTCAAGTTGGACTAGGGGAAGTTTAGATTGGGTATTAGGAAAAATGTGTTCATGGAAAGTTGTCAAGTGTTGAAACAGGTTGCCCAAGGAAGTAGTTGAGTCACCATCCCTGGAGATATTTAGAAGTCATGTAGATGTGGCACCTGGAGACAGGGTTTAGTGGTGGACTTGGCATTGCTGGAGGTACTTAATGATCTTAGAGAGCTTTTCAACCTAAATGACTCTTTGATTCTGTGACTCTATGATTTGTTACTACTAAATTCATAATACTACTGTTAAGGCTCATCTCTTAGTAGCACCCAGGCATTGAGCTCCCGTGATATCAGTTGAAATCTAAATAAGAATTAGGTGCCCACATAATTCTGGATCTGGTCCTGTGCAGCTTCTGAAACTTCAAAGGCAGTATATCTTAAGATTAGAAATTATAATGTGTATTTGTAAATAACCTTGTGTAACTCTTTCTGTAACATGCCGGAGCAAACACCACACATAGTAGTAGCCAGATCTTGCATCTTATGCATTGCTAATGTATTTTCCCATGCAGTCACAGTGAATTCAATGTGGATTGTGCAAATGAGAATTTGTATGCACACTAGTGCAAGCCAGCTGCAGCTAAACCGTTGCTCAAGACAGCATAAGGTTTTTGTGTGTCTCAGTTTATAATCTTAACCCTGTCTTTTGCCAAAAGGAGTCAGGAACAAAGAAAAGAACAGGAAATTCTTTATTAGACTATGTTTTCACACCCTTCTTTACATTTCCTAACACTAAGAAGAAGTCCAGGCAGCTTTCTGCATTGTAGAAATCCAATTTCCTCTTGTTGGGCTGCTGCTGACTTAACGGGACACAACCTTTCTGCCTTTCTGCCTAATTTTGGATCAGTAGGGTGTCCCTGGACACACTTGCTGGAGGACAGAACTGATTTTCCTTTGGCTTTAAGAAATGCTATTTTATTTCTCCTTACACAACTGCATGGGCCCCTTCATTCACTTTTGCATTCCACTTTACATGGCCTGAATGGAGATGTAAACTCATACATGATTCCCTGAATAAAGCATTCATGTTTTGCAAACACTTTTGCATGGAAGAAAACTAGATCCCTTGTAGATGGGCAGCAGGAAGTGCTTCCTTTTGCCAGTGGCTAAAACACTGTTGTTTGTCACACCTGTGTGTTGGCCTGTTTAAACAGAGAAAAACACCAGAAAACACAGGAAGCTCTTACTCATTTTGCCCTGCCTGCCCAGCCCTGTTGTCTGTCCTAATGTAAACAAATACTTTTGCATCTAAATTCCACAGAGGTTTCACTCCTGAAGAGCTGTTTTTGTACCCATCACCGATAGCAGCACCAAGAAACTGTAGCCACAACCTCGTATTATTAAAAAACAAGAAAAAAAGTTTCTTTCTGTTGTTGGCATTTGATGTTTCAGCATCCCAGGGGGAGCCAAATGAGTGGCTTGCTATCTTGGCATGTTTAATCATCAGTAAGTTGTAAACAGTTGTCAGGCAGATGGAGGAGCCTCCTTTGGCAGCCGGGTTCAAGTTCAGGGTCTGGCAGAACAAGGGANGCAGCCGGGTTAGAGTACAGGGTTGCTGTGCAGTGTTGTGGGGAAGAAACCTCATCCATATATTTATAGAAAGAGGAGCAAATTCTTCTCTTCCAATAGCTTTACCCCCTTGTCTAACTTACATGAGCAATAAAATGACAAACTGAACGTGGTTCAACAGATTCATCATCGTGTTTGGTTACAGGGAACATGCACTGTCACTCAGGTATTTGCCCTGCTGACACTTAGTAGCTTCCAAAATTCTTGCTGCTGTCAGTGTCCCTCACCAGAACAGGGTTTTCTTCTTGTCATAATCCCACCTTTCAGGGAAATTCAGTGTTTTCCTACCACAGCGTCATCACAGGCATCGTGGTTGTAGTTACCACGCATGTGTTGTGTGGTTGCAGTGGGAAGGGGAGATGGACCACAAGGAGATGACTCTCTCTTGGGGAGGTCTGCATGAGGGACAGGATGAAGTATGCCTCAGATCAGAAGGATCAGTCCCTCAGAGTCCTGGGCAGTGAGCAGCTATTTAGTACATGAAAGCAACACTGACACAATGTAGGATAGAGAGTGATATTTAT